>PVKE010005310.1:0-59616 GCA_004027555.1 Craseonycteris thonglongyai
TGCATAGTTATTTCTATTTTACTTTTTGACAGATAGAGAGAGAGACAGAGACAGAGACAGTTAGAGAACCGAACTGTGGGAACTCCCCAGTTCAGCACGTGGGTCCTGCCTGGGCCGGAGCCGGGATTCGATCCTCGGTCCTCATGGCCTCAAAGCGAGCGCTCAACCCGCTGAGCCGTCCCGGCTTTCCCCAAATTGTAAATTTTAATAAATTAAAAACTGCAGAAGTCAGTGCAGTCAGAGAAGATTCCAATCCAGGCTTTTACCTGCTTTCTGAGGCTGAAACAACCGTTTGTGAATGGCAAAGATTCTATGTGCTGGTTGTAACAAGACATTTAAAAGAATCCTGAACTCATCACAGGGAAGGAAGTGGCTTTTCATATAACACAGTTCAAGCCCCAGTCACTGTGCTAGTTTACAACTTAATTTAGTTCAAGCCATACACCTAAGATATTTAGTCATGCACTAATGGCCATTTGTTACTACCAGGCTAAATGAAAGAGAGTGTCATTCATAAAAAAAAAAAAGATACAGATCAAACTGAACTTGGAATTAGCACGAAGGGGATAAAGCCACTAGAAATTTAGCTTCCAGGCTTAAGTCCTAGAGAGTTCATACTGAGATAAGCCACTATAGCAAGCTTGTCTGGCCCAAATGGCTTTGAATACAGCCCAACACAAATTTGTAAACTTTCTTAAAACATTGCAAGATTTTTGTGTGTGTGATTTTTTTCTTTTTTAGTTGTTGTTAGTATTAGTGTATTTTATGTGTAGCCCAGGGAAGCCAAAAAAACTGGACATCCCTGCACTATAGCCTACCTTTAACCATTTCCTCCCCATGACAAAATGATTCCATTACAGTCAACCAGGATAAAAAACAACAGTTGACATTAAAAAATATAGATTACATAATAAATTAATCTTCAGTTTATCTGACAATTAACATGCAAATGAAATTAAGAGGTGGAAATGCTCTTCAGTTCATAAACAGATAACAATTTAAGAATACAAGGTAAAATTAGATATTTTAGCCAATAGTCTCCCTTTAAGCAAAATAAAACAAAAAACTCCTTTCTCAGCAAAAAAGTGCAGGAATGGGCTTATAGGCCTTGGAATTCAGTGGTCTTACTACATACATACCCTATCACCCAGAAGCAGCTGGTCTTATAGAACAGAACACCCTGCGAAAAACTGTTACAGTGCTAGCTGGAGACCAAATCCTCAAGTATATGCTTTGAATACATAGATCTGAGAATTAAGGAGTGTGCAGAAGTGGTTCTCTCACTATTAGCAGAATTTTAGCTTCCAGTACCTACAAGTTTGATTATCTGCTGATTTTGAGGCCTCAGTTCCCAAGGAAAGAATGATTTTACCATGGTCCACTGAACTGAAGTTGAAACTTTCATGATCACATTAAATCAAAATTTCTCAACCTCAGCACTACTGGATAATTATAGGTGATAAAGCTTGGGTCCATCATCATGACCCTGAGAACAAAAGCATGGAATACCTCCATTAGGGATCACCTCAACAGGAAAAATTCAAAACTCAGGCCTTGACTGGAAAGGAGGTATTCTCAGGGTCATGATGGACCCACGTTTCATCACTTGTAATAAATAATTTTCTTTAAGAAGTCCTCACCTTCTTAAAAATTTTCAAAAATGTTAGAGGAACTTTATACACTGTTAAGAATTTATTACCAGCATGCAATTTGAACCAAACGTCTGAACACTCTTCCATTTTGATATGCAGTGGGTGAAAAATGTAAACATCTGTGTATGCAAGAACAAGAATGATGGAGGAGACATATTATCCACAAATGTCTAAGGTAACAAAAAATATTACAGTGGAGGCAAGATTTATCAGCCCACCCTAGTACCATCAATAACACTACCCTTTAAAAAAAAAAAAATGAATAAATTGAAGTTAAGCAAAATAAAAAACGTGCTTTCAAAAACCTCTGAGAAGAAAACAAAAACAAAGACAACCCAAAAACTGAGAGAAAGTATTTGCAAATCACATCTCACAAAGGACTTGTATTCAGCATGTATTATAAACTCTCAAAACTTAATAGTAAAGAGAAACCCCAATTTTAAAACCCCTGGGCAAAAGATTTGAATAAAGCAAAGAAAATATTCAGATGGTAGATAACCACATGGAAAGATACTCAATATCATTAGTCATTAGGAATATGCAAATCAAAGCAAAAAAACAAGCAAACAAAAAAAACATGGGAAGCGGGATGGCTCAGTGGGTTAAGCGCTCACTTTGCAGTGCCGGGGACCAGGGATCGAATCCCGGCCCCGGCCCGTGCGGACCCATATGCTGAACTGGGAGCTCCCCCAGTTCAGTTCTCTCTCTCTGTATCTCTCTCTCTCTCTCTCTCTCTCTCTCTCTCTCTCTCTCTCTCTCTCTCTCTCTCTCTCTCTGTCAAAAATAAATAAATAAATAAATATTAAAAAAAAACATGTTAGTGCAAAAGTAGCTGTGGTTTTGGGTCATGAATTTTAAATCATTAGAACTAGGCTCAAACACATCTCTATTCATCAAAATAGGACCCATTACAATCAACACATTCTTGCCAATGAGAAATAAGTTTGTGCATTCCTCTAGCATAAAAATCCATGCTTCAGGATTCAACGAACTCCTGGAAAGCATTTTCTGCATCCTGCTGGTTGTGGAAGCCTTTTCCCTGCAAGTTGTCAAGATGTTTAAAGTAGTGGTAGGCTGTTGGCAAGAGGTCAGATGGATACAGAGAATGAGCCATATTTGTTCAACTTTTGAAGCATTGGTTGTACAGTTGCAGTCAGGCCTTGTCATGGAGAACTGGGCCCTTCCTGTTAACCAATGGTGGCTGCAGGCCTTGCAAGTTTTTGGTGCACCTCATCGGTTTGCTGAACATCCTTTTCCGGTGGAATGGTTTTGCCAGGATTCAGAAAGCTGTAATGGAATGGACCAGCAGCAGACCACCAGTGACCATGACTTTTTTTTGGTGCAAGTTTGGTTTGGGGAAGGGCCTTGGAGCTTCTTCTCAGTCCAACCACTTAGCTGGTCATCACTGTAGTCTTATCCACTTTTTGTCACATTTCACAATCCTATCAAGAAATGCTTCATTGTTGTTGCATAGAATAAGAGAAAATGACGCTTCAAAATGACTACCGGTACTTTTTGGATTTCTGGTCAGCTCATGAGGCACCCACTAATCGAGTTTTTTTACCTTTCCAATTTGCTTCAAATGCCAAATGATGGTAGAATGGTGTATTTTTGAGTTCTTGAACAACTTCTCATGTAGTTGTAAGAGGATCAGCTCTGAAGATTGTTCTCAATTGGTCGTTGTCAACTTCCAATGGCTGGCCACTATGCTCCCCCGTTATCAGGGTTCTTACCTCCTTTGCAAAACTTTTTTAAAAAAAGATTTACTTTATTGTTTTGATGGGGAGACAGAGAGTAGGGGGAGGGCCCAGAGCAGTCTCCATAGTTGCATGTCATCAGTTTTCGACATGGTTTTGTTCCACATAGGTTGGTGGAGGCATGCAGGGCGTGAAACAGGCTGGGGGCCTACCATGTGGGAGGCACGCCCCTGAGAACTAGGGGCTGAACAGGGGGCCTCCTTGGAAGCTCACCCCAGCAAGAACCGAATGGGGGGAACACCCCAGTTAAGCATATGGGTCTGCATAGGCCGGAACCGGGACTTAATCCTTGAACACCAGGGCTGCAAAGAGAGCACTTAACCCACTGAGCCATCCTGGCTTCCCCTCCATTGCAAAACTTCTTGAACCTCCACTACACTGTACGTTCCTAGGCCAAATGCACTGCTGATGTTGTGAGTTGCCTCCATTGCTTTATAACAACCCATTTTTAACTCGACTAAGAAAATCACTCAAATTTGCCTAACATCACTTCTAGTCTAAAATAAAAACTAAACAGCAAGTTATAAATCAGCAAAAAAAATAGAGAAATGCACATTAAAGTGATATGTAACATAACCACGTTTAAGAATGTATTCCAGTATCAAACAGTAAATTTCCACAATGCAGCAAAAACCTCAATTACATTTGCATCAACCTAAATAGTACTTCACATCCACTAAGATGGCCACAATTAAAAATTGGGGGGCGGGGGGGAGGATGCCGGATGGCTCAGCGAGTTAAGCACTTGCATTGCAGCTCCAGGGTCCAAGGATCGAGTCCCAGTCCCAGCCCCAGCCTGTGAGGACCCATATGCTGGAGTGTGCTTCCCATGTGAGAGGCCCCCAGCTCAGTTCTTGCCCAGGCAAGATTCCCATGTGGGAGGTCCACGGTTTGGCCCCAGCTCTCAGGGTGTGCCTTCCACATGGGAGGCCCCGGCCCAGTTTCCACCCTGCGCAGCCCCCGGCCCACCTGTGTGGAATGTAACCATGTGGAAAACTGATGACATCCAACTATTGAGTCTACTCTGGACCCTCCCCCTTCTCTGGCTCTCTTTGTCTCTGTCTCTCTCCGTCAAAACAGTAAATCTTTTTAAAAAATGCTTTTTTAAAGGAAAATAAGTCTTGGCAAGGATGTGAGGCAACTAGAACTTTCATATGCTATTGTAAAATGGTATGCTTACTTTGGAATACAATAATTGGCAGCTTCTTAAAAAGTTAAACAAGGGGCCTCAGCACAGACTGGGCAGCCTAGAGAGGTGAAGACTTGGTTCAGATCCCCAAGATAAACCCTAAATCACTTCCTATTGGCTGAGACAATGGGGTCCCATTCAGAAAAGTTGGGAACTCTGTGCTTCCCCCTCACTTCCCAGAGCCAGAAAAAAGAGGTTGCTGGGTGAGGGCCATTTATGGGGTTCTGGGGGCGGGGGCGGGGGCAGGGGTAGAGGTGGAGAGTCCCAGAGGTAGGAGGCTGGCATCCGGGTCTTAGTTCTACACTGAGTGTCCTTGGACAAAATCCCTCTCCCCTTCTCTGGGAACCCTTCTGCTTGTATCAAGTTCTAATATGGAGTCTGAGACCCTCTCCCACCTACCCCACTGGCCACCTTCGGTCTGTTCTCCCTAACACTGGATGCCTCTAGCCACCACACTTCACTCGGGCTCAGCTACCCGGGGGAAAACTTATGGATTATTTTTGTGTAAACTATCCAGTGTTTGGAGGCCTCTGATAGGACTAGGACAAACCTTCAGCTGTTTTTATTAGCCATCCACCCAGATGCCATTAGTTGGGCTTTTAAAGAGCCAGGCCTCCTTTTCTGCCATCCAGCATTGAGGTTTTCCACCTGATGCAGGAGGCTTTAGGGCTTAGAAAGGGAGGACCACAGCTACAGTGGGCTTTCATATATCTCCTTTGTCTACAGCTGCTACAGTGGTCCAAGGGTCTCCCCTCAGCTATAACTAGGAAAGCTATAGGGGGCCAGGATCTATGTCACCTGGGTTCTGTCCCCTTGATGTAGAGTCTACATCAAGCATTTTATTACTTGGTCTTAGTGGGATGGGATTACCCGCTGCTCTTCTGAAGCCTGTAAGGGAAGAGTGAAGGACTTCCTGGAAAAGGCTGTAGATGGGAGGGGTCAAGTGCAAGAGGCCAGTAGCAAGCCAGTGCACACTGGAATGGGGGAGAAGGGGAGACCAGCAGCTACCCCAAACTTGGTTTTGTAATGATTTGTACAGGAATAAATACACCTAAACTCTGAGAAAACAAAAACAAAATAAAGTTAAACATACACTCACCATATGACCAACCATTTCACTCCTTTGTATTTAATCTAGAGAAAGTATATGTCCACACAAAGTTGTATATATAAATCTTCACGACAGCTTTATTTATAACAGCTAAAAACTTGGAACAACTCAAATATCCATCAACAGGTGAATGAAAAAACAATTTTTGATATATACATTAAGCAAAACAGCTCCATTGTTACCTAGGAATGAGATGGAAGTAAGAATGGATTATGTGGGTTAGAGGAAACTTTGTGGGTATGATACAGGTCCATTACTTTGATTATAGGTGACATTATCACAGGCTTATATCAAAACTCATCAAACTGTATATATATATATATATATATATATATATATATATATATATATAAAGATGTATTTTATTGTTTGAGAGAAGGTGAGAGAAGCAGAGAGAAGGGGGAGGGCACAGAGCACTCCATAGTTGTACATCATTAGTTTGAGTTTCATTCCACACAGGTGGATGTGGGGCTGCGAGGGGCAGAACCTAACTGGGTGCCTCCCTCATGGGAGGCAAGAACCTTTGCCACTGTCCTGGCAAATAACAGTTGCACCACAGTTCAGTATGTGGGTTTGCACAGGCCATGGCTAGGACTCGAACCCCAGACCTTGCAGTTGAAAGGCAAGCACTCAACCTGCTGAGCTATCCTGGCATCCCTCAAACTGCACATTTTAAATATGTGTATTTTGTTTACTGTATGGCAAATTTACTATAATAAAACTGTAGAAATCATATTATGCTAGAAAAAAGAAATTCCTAAAATAAAGTTCCTAAAAAGTTCCAATAAAGTTCCTAAGGGCGGGGGGGAAGAGGCAATATTTTTGTTTAATTACTCTTACTGGATGTATATTTACTCACACCCAATTCGATGCTCTTCATTATTTCCTATAGTTTCATCTTTGAATTGAGACATTTCCCTTCTGCCCAAAGAAATTCCTTTAATTCTTATAGAGCAGGTCTGCTGGTGTTTAAGTTTCTCAGCTTTTGTCTAAAATAGCTTTACTTCTGAAGTATATTTCTGAAGGGAATAGAATTCTTACTTGGAAGTTTTTTTCTTTCAACACTTTAAAAATGTCTCCATTGTTTCCCAGTTTTCATACTTGTGTTCAAACATCAGCCATCAGTCATATGTTCTTTTGAAAGTAATGCATCTTTTTCCTTCTGTTTGCTTTTAAGGATTTCTCTGTCTGTTTTCAACTGTTCAATTAAAATATGCGTAAGTATACATTTCTGTGTATTTATGCTGCTTGGGGTTTGCTAAACTGCTTTAATCTATGGATTAATGTCTTCTATCAGTTTTCAAAAATGTCCTAACATTATCACTTCAAATATTGGCTTACATACTAATCTCTTTCTTCTGAGTGTCCAATAACAAATTGACTTTTTTACTAGTATTCCACATATCTTTTAGGTTTCGTAACACATTTTTCCATTCCTTTTTCTTCTTGTGCTTCAAACTGGTTATTTTCTATTCATTTGTGTCCAAGTTATTTAACCTTGTCTTTTGTTGTGTATAATCTGTTATTAAATCCCTTCAATGAATAATTAATTTCAGATGTGGGTTTTAGTTGTTTCGAGTTTTCTGTTTTTGTTTTTAAAGATTTATTTATTTATTGTTAACAGAGACAGAGACAGAGACAGAGACAGAGAGAAGGGGGAGGGCCCAGCACAGTCTCCATAGTTGCACATCATTGGGGTTTTTTTTCTACATAGTTTCACTCCACAGGTGGGCATGGGGCTGCACAGGGCTGCACGGGGCAGGAAATGGGCCAGGGTCTCATCCCGGTGAGAACTGAACTGGGGGCACTCCCCAGCATATGGGTCCACTCGGGCTGGGACCGGGATTTGATCCTCGGTCCCCGGCACTGCAAAGTGAGCACTTAACCCACTGAGCCATCCCGGCTTCCCAGTTTTCTGTTTTTAATGTGCCAGAAATTACTTAATGGAACTTAAAATAGTATGTATTCAATTAACCTGTTTTCCTATTTTTTAGCAAAATGAAGAGTAATTCACAAGGTGGAATGAGGTCCTAGAAAACTGCACCAGTTTTCTACTTAATGAAAAACCTTAAGTAACCAATAAGGTGTTTTTGATTCCATGAATATCCATTTGATCCCCTTATATGGATTCCAATTCTATATATTCTCCAACTTTTTATCCATTTTGTCCATCATTTCCTATATTCATTTAGCATATTAATGTCCTTGTCTGTTCATTTCAATTACCTATGGGTCTAGTTCTATAGTTTATTTTTCTTCTTGATTGTGGGTCACAGTTTTCCACCCTTTCAATTTTTTATAAATTGTTCATTGTATGCTCTATACTATAAATGAAAGAATCTCAGAAACTCCAGAATATGTTTTCCCAGTGAGAGTTCTCCATTTACACTCTTAGGTTAAAGGGATGAGAGAGGTTGATCATTTCAATCCATTTAGGAATTGTACTGTGCCAGAGCTATATTGCAGTTTTAGTAAGATTCAGTTCACGTCTGGGTCATCCTTTTTCTTTAGTCTCTGTCCAGAATCAACAAATGTTAGCAATCTGCTTCTCACTTAACAAAGCCCTCTTCTGTCTCTAGAATTTTATTCTAGTCCTCATTACTTCTACAGCCCTCCAATATTTAAAACAAAATATGACTTTAAAAGTTCATCCAGTTTTCTTCTACTTCTCGCAGTGGTACAGATGACTGTACTGTGACCTACTGAATACTACTCAGAAACTAAAGTCTCCCTGTGTATCATGAAGCAGTGATTCATAAACCCAGCTTTATATCAAAATGACCTGGGGAGATTTTTGAAACTACAACCCATTGTCCATACCTCTAGAACTCATAGATGTTGCGTGCGGCCAGGAAATCTGTACTTTTAACAAGAGTCTTAAGTGATCTGGTAAGTCCTGAGCTTCTAAAGAAACCAATGATGTCTGTATTAGTTGTTCCTCTTCTCCTCTCCCTCAGAGTTCAGTATTTATAAGGACATTTAAAAAACAAACAAACATACACTACATAAAATGGGCAAATTGATAGAAGAGTATAAAAATAAAGTTCAGAATAACTAGACTTTAAAGATAAAATCTTAAAAACAAATATTTTAAATTTAAGAGTCTTTAAAATAAATATTTAAAGGCTCTAAAAACTATATTAAGATCAAGAGGAAGGGAAGGACAAGAACCACTAGTTACTATAGAATACATAGTATAATATCAGTAACAGATTAAAAGCAGGATTTTTAAATTTTACTCTTAATTGTATTAGCAGAAAACAAAACTATCTTCAAATCTGAAAAAGAGCATTGTTGAGAGCCATCAGAACTCTTAAAGAAAGCATAAAGACCCCACTTACCTGCTTTATCTGAATTCAAGTCTACAAGAATTAATCCAAGGGTACAGGTGAAAATTTAGAAATGTGGAAGGAGAAATGCTATCAGAGAACTTTGAGAAGTGATGAAAAATAGAAAGTTTTGGGAAGCTGGGATGGCTCAGCGGGTTAAGCGCTCGCTTTGCAGCCCCAGAGACCGAGGATCCAATCCTGGCCCTGACCCAAGAGTATCCATATGCTGAACTCAGTTCAGTTCTTGCCCGGGCCTATGCGGGAGGCTCCTGGCCCAGTTTCTGCCCTGTGCAGCCCCGCACCCACCTGTGGAGTGAAACTATATGGAAAATGAATGCTGTCAACTATAGAGACTGCTCTGGCCCCACCCACTTCTCTATGTCTCTCTCTGCCTGTCTCTCTGTCAAAAAAACAATAAAAATAAATCTTAAAAAAAAAAAAGAAAGAACGTTTTCACACTGGAAATGGAAAATATTGCCTCAATTGTCAAAACACGGGGATGGGTAAAGATGAAAAGGTGATTTCAGGACTATGGACTTAATTTGATATCAGCATCCAGATAGTTTTAAGGCTGATTATTACACAGATGTCTTTTAAGCACTTACAGAAGGAACAACTATTAACAATAATGAAATCTCACCTGTGTAAAATGCTTTCTTTTTCAGTTTAGAGTTTACAAAGTACACTAACCCCTTACCTCATACCTTTGATTCACATAGGACCTTGTGAAAAAGGGCAAGTAGTATTATGTCCCCTCCCAACCCAAACACACACTCTTCAAAATTCAAGATTAAGAATCTAGGGCTGAGAACAGCTTGATTTGCCAAGGTTATCTCATTCCTCAGTAGAAAATTACAACTCAAGCTAAAGTCTTCTAATTCCAAACTGAGTACCGGTACTGTTTTCTTATCACACAGCTCTTTAAAAGCATTGGTGTCCAACCCTTTGGCTTCCCTGGGCTACATTGGAAAAACTGTCTTGGGCTACACATAAAATGTACTAATAATAGCTGATGAGCTTTAAAAAAAGGTTGCAAAAACATTTCATGTTTTAAGAATTTGTGTGGGCTGCATTCAAAGCCATCCTGGGCCGCAGGTTGGACATGCCTGCCTTAAAGTCCGTGAGTTAAGAACAAGCCATACTCAAAGGAGCAAAAAATATACAATAGAGAAAAGAAAACTTATTCAGTAAATGGTACTGGGAAAATTGGAAAACCACATGCAAAAGAATGAATCTAGACTGTGAACTGTCACCTTATATTAAAATTCACTCAAAGTGAATTAAAGACTTCCACATAAGACATGAAAAAATAAATTGCATAGAAGAAAACATTGGTACTAAACTTATAGACCTTGGGTTCAGAAAGAACTTTATGAACTTGACCCCAAAGGAAAGGGAAAAGCAAAAATAAATGAATGGGACTATAGCAAACTAAAAAGCTTCTGCACATCAAAGAAAATTGTCAACAAAATAAAAAGGAAACCAACCAAATGGGAGAATATATTTGCAAACAATGCCTCTGATAAGGGGCTAATATCTAAAATTATATATAAAGAACTCATACAACTCAACAACAAAAAAACAAACCATCCAATTAAAAAATGGGCAGAAGACCTAAACAGACACCTCTCCCATGAAGACTTACAATCGGCCAACAGATACATGAAAAAATACTCAACATCACTAGCAATTAGGGAAGTGCAAATTAAAACCACAATGAGATACCACCTCACATCTGTTAGAATGGCTATAATCAACAAGACAAGGAACAAGTGCTGGAGAAGCTGTGGAGAAAAAGTATGGTGTAATACACTGCTGGTGTGAATGTAAATTGGTACAGACACTATGGAAAGCAGTATTGAAGAGTCCTCAAAAGTTTAGTAATGGAATTGCCACATGACCCAGAAATTCCTATCCTGGGTATCTACCCAAAAAACCTGAAAACCGTAATTCGCAAAGATATATACACCCCAACATTCACTGCAGCACTGTTCACGGTGGCCAAGTCATGGAAACAACTGAAGTATCCTTCGATAGATGAATGGATAAAGAAGTTGTGGTACATTTACACAATGGAATACTACTCATTGACACAATGGAATACTACTAAGAAAAGATGAAACACAGCAATTTGTGACAACATGGACAGACCTTGAAACCATCTTATTAAGCAAAATAAGTCAGAGTGAAAGAAGAAAGAAACATGACCTCACTTATAGGTGGAATATAAAACTGCAAGTTACAAAGAAACAAAAACTCATGGACACAGTCAATAATAGTTTGGTGGTTACCTAAGGGTAAAGGAGAAGGTGGGTGAGAAGTGGGGAGGTTGGGGGAGTAGGGAGGGGACATCAAATATATGGTAATGGAAGGAGAGCTGACTCTGGGTGGTGAGCACATAATGCAATGTATAGACAATGTAATATAGAACTGTACATGTAATTTTTGCCAACCGGTGTCACCCCAACAAATTTAACAATTAAAAAAAAAAAGGATTATTAAAATATTGACTCCATGGGAAAAAGAAGAGTAAGTCTACTATAATAATATGACTGGGATTACCTCAAAAGAAGAGGTGCTAAACAGGGATAGGTCGAGTATGGATCAAATAAAACTAAGTAGAAGCCTGGTCATGGATACATTGAATTAATTTACAATTATCTCTACTTTCTGTATACAAGGGTTGACTGGAAAAAATTCAGCCATTGTCAATATAATGAGAATGCTTACATGGCTGGATACTTTCAGACAGCCCTCGTATGTTTGAAAATTTTCATACTAAAACGTAAAAAATAAATAAACACGCACACACATAATTAACATTGACAGGTTTATTGTACTGGTAATCAGAAAAGTACCAAAAACAGTGTACCTGAATGTCAGCATTTTAAAAGCCTTTTTTGTTAATTGATAGAAAGGATGAAATATTGCATGCCTGAGTACTGACCACCACTGCACCAAGAGGAAACCAATCAGAATGGTGAAATGTCTTGAAAATATGTCCTATAAGAAATGGTTGATGGGGAAAGCCGGGACGGCTCAGCAGGTTGAGTGCTCGCTTTGGGGCCACAAGGACCGAGGATCGAATCCCGGCTCCGGCCCAGGCAGGACCCACATGCTGAACTGGGGAGTTCCCACAGTTCGGTTCTCTAGCTGTCTCTGTCTCTGTCTCTCTCTCTATCTGTCAAAAGTAAAATAGAAATAAATATGCACTGAAGATAAAATAATTACTTTCTATAAAATATAAAAAGATATAAAAAAAAAGAAATGGTTGAGGGGAAGCTGGGATGGCTCAGTGGGTTAAGCACTCACTTTGCAGCCCCGGGGACCGAGGATCGAATCCCGGCCCGGCCTGTGCGGACCCATATGCTGAACTGGGGAGCGCCCCCAGTTCGGTTCTCACCGGGGTGAGACCCCGGCCCAGTTCCTGCCCTGTGCAGCCCACGCCCACCTGTGGAACGAAACGATGTGGAAAAACCAATAATGTGCAATTATGGAGACTGTTCTGGGCCCTCCCCCTTCTCTGTCTCTGTATCTCTCTCCTCCCCCTTCTCTGTCTCTGTATCTCTCTCTGTCAAAAACAATTACGATAAAAAAAAAAAAAAAAGAAATGGTTGAAGGGAAGCCAGGATGGCTCAGTGAGTTGAGCACTCGCTTTGCAGCCCTGAGAACCAAGGATTGAAACTTGGCCCCAGCCCGTGCAGACCCATATGCTGAACTGGGGTGTGCTTCCCACACGGGAGTTCGGTTCTCACTGGGGCAAGCTTCCCATGTGGGAGGCCCCCAGACCAGTTCCTGCCCTGCGAGGCCTCCACCCACCTGTGTGGAATAAAATCATGTTGAAAAGTGATGAAGTACAACTATGGAGTCCGCTCTGGGCCCTCTCCCTTCTCTCTGTCTCTCTCTGTCTCTGTCAAAAGCAATAAAATAAATCTTTAAAAAGACATGGTTGAATATGATATTTTTCTGAAAAAAAAACAAAAACACCTAAGGAGGACTTAAGATTTGTCTTCAAATATTTTTAAAGTAAAAGGACAAACTTATTCTGAAGAGTTATAGAGGACAGAATTAGGAACAATGAATAGTTGACTCAAGGAGGCCAAATTTCACTTTTCTACTCTTCCCACTCGTCCTTAAGGCTCATGACTCATGTGCTACTCACTACCAAACCAGTCACAGTCATTTATCAATTTTCTAGATATTTTCCCCCATCATCAAAACAATCTGGCTCCTTGTACAGTTTCTCCTCTACCTCACATTCACTACCATCTGGGTATCACTTAGATTAGTGTTACCTGATAAAATACAGGACTCTCAATTAAATTTGAATTTCAAGTAAACATGAGCAATAATTTTACTATATGTATAGCCCATGCAGTATTTGGGAAATACTTACACCAAATATTTATTATCTGAAATTCATGTTAATTGGACATCTGATACTTCTATTTGTTCAATCTGCAACCCTCACTTACATGACTTCAATGCCAAGGTGGAGCACCTATCTGGTCAACTTTTTGTGATCTCCTCAATTCTAGTGGCTATGACCATAACAAAGGTATGGTTTCCAAATTCAGTTGTAACCTTAATATTGCCCAATATTGCTAAATGTCTTTAAACTGCCTGCTCTCTCTCATTTACCCCAACACTTATTATAAATCAAACCCATTCTTTCCTTCTCTACCACCTCAGTCTCTAATTCCATCATCTGAATTTAGATCCCTATCTTACTCTACCTCCATGACACCTCATCCCATCATTCCCTTTATTATATTCTTCAACCTCTCCCACTAAAGCATAGGTCATTAAATGGAATTATATTTATCCAAAGCCATCAAAAGGGAATTTACACATTTTAGTGTGGCATACAAGACCCTATAAGATTCCCAACTCAGTTCTGGCTTCACTTTCTCTGACAAGCTCCCCTTGATAGCCCAGTCTAAATTAAGTGCTCTTCTTACATACTCCCATTGTACTCTATATACACAAGACTCTCCATTAACCAGAACTCAAGCAACCGGCACTCTCAAGCAATCTTATTTTTGCCAGTTGCTTAAGTTCTGGTTAACGAAGATCTACTTACATTTGTCTGGCATCTAACAATCCCCATGGGTGCCAGTTAACTGAGAGTCTACTATACCTGTATTCACCATAATTTTCTTATTGTCTTTATCCCTTACTAAACTTCAGGTTCCTTGAGATCAGGACTATGTCTTGTCTTTATTTCCCCAGTATTTACCACAATGTTCAGCATCTACTACAAACAGGAAAAATTTTAATGTTTACTGACTTACTAACAGGGATCTCCAAACTTTTCAGCACACGGGCTGCATTAACTATCAAACAGCAGTTTGGGGGCCGACTACACACTCAAGGTCCAAATAAAAAAGAATCAAAACTTAGATGTTGTTTTTAATTATTTACCTAATATTATTTTATTCAGATAAAAGGGTCTCCACAGGCCGGATGAGAGGGCCTCACGGGCCGGGCCGTAGTTTAAAGACCCCTGTACTAAGATAAATGAGACTCACTTTAAGACAAGAGTTTCTAACAATTACAATTCAACCTAATGGAATGAGATGTAGTATCCCTGGTCACCCTGAGAGCAAAATAAGATATTACAGTATTATTTATAACATTCAAGAAAAAGAAGGATTTAACCTAATGGGACTGATTAAATCTGTGTGGTACAATCATACAAACCATCCTTGAAAACTCTAAAAATCAACAGACCTGTCAAGGAGATGCTCTTGTGGGCAGATCACAATCCTCTCACCTAAACAGCTGAAAGCACTATAACAAGCTCTTCTATTTTAATCATATTATTATATTCACCTTATTCAGATTTCACTGTCATATTAACCTCACCCTGCTAGAAACTGAGATTATAATTTCTTAAATCAATATATTCTAGTAACATTTTATAAAGTAACACTTACATAAAGGGTGTCCCAAAATTCACACAAGTAGTAATTATGATAGAAAACACAGGTTTATAATTAAAAATTGTAAGTTTTCATTACTCAACAATGAAAACGCGCTGGTCTTTCATGTAGCACTCCATTTTTAGTAACCCTAAACTGTCAGCTGTCACACTTTTTTTTTTCGTTGGCAACACTTTATCACAGAAATGACGCAAAATTCAAATCTTGCGTGAATTTTGGGACACCCTTTACTTTGTTACTGATTGTTTTTCTTATTATAAAAACACATGTTCAGTATAGAAAATTCAAATTTTATTTTTTAAACATTAAGGAAAAGTAAAAATTACATATAGTTCCTTAAATTTTTTTTAAAGATTTATTTTGTTCTTGACAGAGAGAGACAGAGACAAACAGAGAGAAGGGGGAGGGCCCAGAGCAGTTTCCATAGTTGTATGTCATCAGTTTTCAACATGGTTTCGTTCCACACAGGTAGGCAGGGGCCGAGAAGGGTAGGAACTGGGCTGGTGGCCTCCCTCATGGGAGGCACAACCCCTTGAGCCAGGGGCTGAACCGGGGGGCAAGAACCAAACTGGGAGCCTCCCATGTGGGAAGTACACCCCAGTTTAGCATATGGGTCCACGCCGGCCAGGGCCGGGATTCAATCCTTGGTCCCCAGGGCTGCAAAGCAAGCGCTTAACCAGCTGAACCATCCTGGTTTCCCCCTCTTAAATTTTTAAATAATGTAAAATAAAATGAAATCATGGGCAAATGTTCACATTCTATTGTTATGCTAAGAGAGCAGATTATAAAACAATGTATCTCATTGAATTCCAACAATCTAACATTAGTAAGAGCTGCTAACTTTATTGATCTCCTTATAATGAGGCAGAAACTGTGCCACATGTTTTATATCTATATCCTAATTTAAATCTCATAACCACTTCTGTGAAATAGGTACTATTATTGACCCTATTTTACAAGTGAAGAAACTGCAACTTGAAGAAGTATCTTGATCAAGGTTTAGTAAGCAGTGACAGAGCTTGAGCACAAGAATTCAAGCCCAGGCAGTCTGATTTCAGAACCAGCACACTCAATTACATACACCAAAATTTTAACTGTGGTTCTCTCCGAATCCTGTTATTATAAATGACTTTTATTTATTGTGTGGTTTTGCTCATTTTCATATTCCTACAACAAACATGAATTACCACTGTATTTTTTAAAAATAAATATCCAAGTAGAGGTTGAACAACCATCTGTCAGGACTATTGCAGAAGTGGGTTTAAATAATCTCAAATTTCTTCTAACTAAGGATCTATGACTAATAAATCATTTTTTTCTAAAAAATTAAACAAAAACCAATCAATTTTAAGAATTATAAAAATTTTCAACTGTCAGGTTATATTTCTGTTGTTTTATAGATAATGAAACAACTCAAAATTTAGATTTACATAACATTGCAAAAGTAGGTCGTATCAGGGCAGAAACCAGAGCTCAGGTCTTCATTCATCTTTGTTACCAATATCTGACCAAAACAAATCTCCTCTCTCTCCCATTCCAGAATACAAAGTCAGCTATTAGAGGCCAAAAACTGAAACATAACAGGAAATACAAAAGCCTCCCCTCCCCCACACATACCCCTCAGTTCATTACCCAAAAGTAAGATCTGCCTAGAGCGTAAGGACAGAATATTTTCCCAGCCCTGAGCTGGGACAGAAGTGAAAGGCACTGGTAAGACAGGGGAGTTGGAAAGATACTCCAAAAGAAAAATGAAAAATTTGAGAGTTATTGAGGGAGTGGGGGAGTGTACTGAGAAAGTAGATATAAGTAAACAAAACAAAACAAAAAACAGAAATACTCAGGAATCTAATAGAACAAGGCACTCAAATACTACCAAAAATTAAAAGTCTCAAATTTAATCAACTCTTAAGTGGAATGTTCTTAAGAGTATGAAAACCAACTTCACAAAACTAGACTCTGAAATGCCAAGATAAAAGAATGAAATAGGGGAAGCTGAGATGGTTCAGCAGGTTAAGCGCTTACTTTGCAACCCCAGGGACCAAGGATCGAATCCCAGCCCCAGTCTGTGCAGAATCATATGCTGAATGGGGGTGTGCTTCCCATGTGGGAGGCCCCCAGTTCGGTTCTTGCCCCCTGGGTTGGTCCCTGGCTCGAGGGGGCCAGCCTGGTTTCTGCCCTGCGTGGCTATCGCCCACCTGTGTGGAATGAAATCATGTGGAAAACTGATGACGTGCACAACTATGGAGACTGCTGTGGGCTCTCCCCCTTCTCTCTCTGTCAAAAAACAATAAATAAATACTTTTTTAAAAGAATGAAATAAATACATAATCTCATATTTATATTGTAATTGTACATTCCCATTGGTATTTCACAAGTTGTATTCTCTCACTTTCACAATTCAACTCTCTTCACTAAAATTCTACAGTGAGTATAATGCAATGTTATAAAACTAAAGGAGAACAATGTTTCAACTTCTAACTAGCAAAGCTTTGATAAGGTGCAAAGAACAATGATGAAATCAAGAATATAATGTTTAAAACTCTTATCTATTTCTAATACTGACTAATCAAAAATATTTCTGGATACTCTCATACTCATATAAACATAAGAGGTAAAATGCAACATCTCATCTTTGAGTGAAGAATCAGTAATACATCCCCATTTTACATATTTGTGCTATCTGTTCAGGAAATTTAGACTTTTGTAAAGCTCTCCTGAAAAGTTACTGCTCTAAGGATTAAGACACTCACACTCTAAACTCAATTAATTACATGTAATATGATTGTAAAGTTATTTTGCCTCTCTAGTTTTATTTTTTCTCATACAGAGTAGAAATAAGAATAATCACCAAATTATAGAGTGGACAGAAAAAGTCCTACACAAGAGGACAATTATGGTAATACACTTTTATGACACTGTATGGCTTCCTTTCATATAAAAGATTCACAACTAAGACATTAAACAAGCCCATGATGCGAATAGGGCAGAAATTACCCCATTTAACAGATAACATAGAACAAGTTCTGAGAGGTTTAAATAACATACCCAAGGCCGCAATGAACACTGCACAATCAAAAGCTCTTTTTCTTATTATATATTATACTGACGATCACAAATCTGAAGTGGTTAAAAATTGTTTTCTCATGCACAAACCACTTTGAAGACTACCCAAGGAAATCTGTCAATCATTAACAGAAAAGGTCACTTGAGATTATTATGAGCCATCATCATCTACCAGGTCATTATCTGGATATAAAACTACGATTAATAACAAGTTAAATAGGGGAAGCCAGGATGGCTCAGTGGGTTAAGCTCTGGCTTTGCAGCTCCTGAGACCAAGGATCAAATCCTGGCCCTGGCCCGTGTGGACTTATATGCTGAACTGGGGTGTGCTTCCCACTTGAAAGGCCCTCAGTTCAGGTCTCACCCCCTCCTGCAGCAACACCCTTCCCTTCCCCATCCTTGTTCTGCCCATGGCTTGAGGGGGCGTGCCTCCCATGTGGGAGGCCCTGCAGCCCAGTTGTTCTGGGCCCTCCCCCTTCTCTCTGTCTCTCTCTCTCTGTCTCTGTCAAAAACAATAAATCTTTAAAAATAATAATGTTAAATAAAAGTACTTTAAAGTAAATTTCTAAAAGTCCTGCTATGTGCTAAATTAACTTCATACCTCTTGCACTAGATAAACCACCCTGCTTGGGAGATGTGGAAAGGGGAAGCATTTCATCAAGAAAAGTTCTCTAAAATTCATTAGGATGACACTCAAAATGATAAAATATGAGTAGGGGCAGGCAAACAGCTTGTAGTCTATAGTGGCAAACCTAAGCCAAAACAAAGGATCGCTAACCTTTTTTGACATTAGAGGGATTGTTCATTATGACTTTGTACCAAATGGACAGTCAACCACATTGACGATTTGGAAATGCTGAAAAGGCTGCATGAAAAAGTTAGACGAAAATGACCTGAACTTTTTCACCAACAACTCATGGTTCTTGCATCTTTACATTGCACCAGCTCACATGGCACTGTCTGTGAGGGAGTTTTTAGCCAGTAAACAACTAACTGTATTGGAACATCTTCCCTACTCACCTGATCTGGCTAGCAATGACTTTTTTCTTTACCCGAAGATAAAGGAAATACTGAAAGGAAGACATTTTGATGACATTCAGGACATTAAGGGTAATACAATGATGGCTGTGATGGTCATTCCAGAAAAAGAGTTCCAAACTTGCTTTGAAGGGTGGGTGAGGCACTGGCATTGGTGTATAGCTTCCCAAAGGGAGTACTTTGAAGGTGACCATAGTGAGGTACAACTTTGTAGCATAAGTTTGCAAATTTAATTGTCAGACCCCATACATATAGTGGCAGGTGAGGAATCAATGCATAAATTATATAACTATCTAACCACTATGCTGTACACCTGAAACTAATATAAAATAATACTGAATGCCAACTGAAAAAATTAAAAAAAATGTTTTAATAGCCCAGGGTCTGGCAGAAGTAAGCCCATTTTTATGAGCTGGTAATCTTAAAAAAAAAGGGGGCATTATTTCTGTCAGATCCTGTATATAAAATAAATGTAACAATATTGCTGGTCCGATATTAAGAACATCTTTTGACTTTCTTTTTTTTTTACAATTTCCAAATTTGAAGAGCCACTAATTAGATGATAAGGCAAGAAGGCAGATCAATTACTGACATCCATAATATGTTACGTAGGGTGCTCTCTGTATCCTAAATATTTGTCAGTCAATACTAAAGTAAGGTATATATCAGCCAAGGTACATACAGAGAGAATATACAAAGACTTGTCAATCTCCTTTATTTACTGAAAATACAATAATCAGTAAACTGTAAAAAAAAGTATATAGCTTACATCTGAATAATTTTAAACTTTTCAAAGTGTTTCACATTCATTATCCTATCACCATTGCAAAAAAAGAATTTGTTTATATACAGACTTGCCACAAAGCAAATGACAAATCCAAGATCACAAAGGTAACTAATTAGATCAGAAAGTTGATTCAAAAAACTTATTAGCTCTGTACAAGAAAATATAAAAGTATACAAGGTCCTTCTAAAGCTCTCTTTAAAAAAACAAGAACAACCTATTCCTAGTTAAAATATCACTTAACTTGTAAGACCTAGGCTAATTAATATAAAAACTAAATTAAAAACTTGGTTTTTTATATTTATAACAAAGCCAAAATTATTACTTCTTTTAGCCAGTCTATCTTTCAACAAGAAATCATATGAAAAGCATTCCATCAATGACATACTGTATGCTCATAAGTATGCTGGGCATTGGGGTGACTGTAAGAGAATTGTAACAGAGTCTTCTCGCTTTTCAGAAAGTTTACATTCTATTTGATAAAAAGATAAACAACAAAACAAAACAATGCTAAGCTGTGCTCAACCAATCCTCCTGAGAGGAAAAAACTCTCAGGGTGGTTGGGAAGAAACCTCACAGGGTGGTTCTGCAGAACCCCAGGTGGCAAACACAACAACAAGTGAAACTGCAGTGAGTTTAGTCTAAAAAACTTCATGGAAAAAATGAAGCTTGAACTGCACATTGAAGAACGAATAGGAATTAGAAAAAGCACAAAAGAGGAATGAAAGCATTCAGGAGCCTGAATAAACAAAGAAAGGCCGAGATGCAGCAATAAGCATGATACAAGGGCTATCAGGAAAAAAAAAAAAAAAAAAAGCCATAAATGTTCCTATTTTTCATACTACATAGCTGAATAATTTCTGGACAGCCCTTCGTATATACAAGAGAGACTCAACCTGCCTGGAACATAGGTGCATGCTGAGGCATAATGAGAAATAGTTTGGTAAATTAAGTGGGGTTAGTTCCCAATAGAGATTGCTATGGCTCAGACAGATGCTATTAAAATATAAAAATCATCGAATATTTTAACTAGGAAGAGAACCTTAGAGATTTTCTAGCCAATTCTTTTCTGACAGACGAGGAAATCCATGATCCATAGATTTCTAATGACTCGCATTGAGGACAGAGGCCAGGAAAAAGCACAGTAAAACTCAGACTCCCACTTAGGAACTCCAGTTCAGTGATGGGCAATGCAGTATACTAGAGAAAGCACATCTGTCCACAGATCAATGAGAACATCAATATACAAAGATCTGCAAGCGTACATACAAGACAATATTGTCTTGGGAATTAGAGGAAATTAGTTTCTGGGGAAATGGAACACCATGGTGGCATTACAGTTGAGCAAAAACTACTGTCTTTTCAGAAGAAATCACTTCCAAGAAACAACAATCCAGAAGGAAAGCAGAGGCAGAAACTACTTTTCAGTGATTATAAAGACATGCATAAGCATTACAGGCAGCAGGTATCTATTTGGCAACAAAAGAAAGATTAATCCTTAAAGAGAAAAAGCTATACAAGGTCTGACAATTAGTTCATGAACTTGCAACTGTGCACTTGTGTTGGCCACACTGTATAAATAAATCAGTATGGTTTCATAACCTTGGTATATTATTATGTTTCACAGCTGTGCTCATGTCGACATGTGGCAGTGTTTGGCTGAATGATGTTCATTAGATGTGTCAGTGTCTTGCTGAGTGGTGTTCATTATTGTTGTTGTGTATTTTTGTGTGCCATAGCAAGAATGTCAGAGATTGAATTGGTGGAATGAACAATCATTAAATTTCTTGTTAAACTTGGCAAGAGTGGAAGTGAAATCAGGGACATGTTAGTCCAAGTTTATGGGGATAATGCCATGAGAAAAACAGCAGTGTACAGATAGATTAAACATTTTTCTGAGGGGAGAGAGTGTCACTGATGAAGAGAGGTTAGGGTAGCCAGTAACAAGCACAACTGACGGAAACATTGCAAACATTCATTGAATTGTGCACCAAAATCATCCACTAAATGCGAGAAGCACAGCAGACCAAGTAAACATCAATAAACAGGAAAATCTTCATGGAAAATCTTGGCATGAGAAAGGAGTGTGCAGAAATGGTCTCAAAGGAGCGCACTGATGAACAAAAGCAAAGGTGAGTCAAGTTTGCCAAGACCTTTTGGAGTGGCAAGATGGTGTTTTGGGCCATGTTATCACTGGTGGTAAAACATGGGTGTACAAATACAACCCTGAAACAAAGCTTCAAAGTGCACAATGGAAGTCAGTCAGCCAATTCTCCATAACCAAAAAAGCTCCATCAGTTCAAATCAAGAGTCAAACAATGTTGCTGACCATTTTTTACATCAGTGGGATTGTTCATTATGAATTTGTACCCAACTAGACAGTCAACCACGTTGACTATTGGGAAGTGCTGAAAAGGCTGTATGAAAAAGTTAGAAGAAAGTGACCTGAACTTTTCTCCAACAACTCATGGCTCTTGCATCATGACAAAGCCCCAGCTCACATGGCACTGTCTGTGAGGGAATTTTCAGTCAGTAAAAGGATAACTGTATTGGAACACCCTCCCTACTCACCTGATCTGGCCCCCAAAGACTTTTTTTCTTCACGGGAAGATAAACGCAATATTGAAAAGAAGACATTTTGAAGACATTCAGGACATCAAGGGTAAGACAACGGCTCTGTGGCCATTCCAGAAAAAGAGTTCCCAAATTGCTTTGAAGGGTGGACTAGGAACTGGCATTGGTGTATAGCTTCCCAAGAAGAGTACTTTGAAGGTGACTATAGTGATATTCAGCAATGAGGTGTGTACCACTATTTCTAGGATGAGTTCCTGAACTTAACTGTCAGACCTCGTGAGGCCATGCAAATGTTTAAGACAAAAGAAATCTTAGTAAGTGAAGTGAAGAGGAAGGGATCACCTAAAGAAAGACTAAATTAGATGCTAGATAAGGTGGAGAACTGAGGGAACACAGAGGACCAGTTGGAAGAAGTATATACATATACATATTTTTTAAATATTTATTTTATTGTTTTTAAGAGACAGAGAAGAGGGAGGGGCCCAGAGCAGTTTCCATAGTACATCATCAGTTTTCCAGTTTTCAACATGGTTTCCTTCCACACAGGTGGGAGGGGGCCGTGCAGGGCAGGAACTAGGCTGGAGGCCTCCTGCATGGGAGGCACACCCCCTCAAGCCAGGGGCCGAACTGGGGGGCAAGAACCGAACTGGGGGACCTCCTGCATGGGAAGCACACCCTAGTTTAGCATATGGGTCCACACAGGACAGGGCTGGGATTCGATCCTTGGTCCCCAGAGCTGCAAAGTGAGCTTTTAACCCAAGAAATACATTTTTAAAGATGAGTTCCAGGATAAAGAATAAGCATTTTTTCTCATTCACCATATAATACCCTTTGCTAAAAGAGTATTCATTTTCAACTAGTACTTATAAGGCCTTACAAAAATAGCAGACCAGGCTTTCAAGACAAGGAGAGTAGATTTCTTTCTTTCTTTCTTTCTTTTTTTTTTAATCCAAAACAGCCCCAAAGTTTTACAAATCTATGTTTGGCTAACTAACATGTAGCTTGTAACTTCAAAGACACTTACGAATCATTTTATACTGTGAATTTTATACCATATATTGAAAGAACATCTGATTAGTATTCAACATACAACAATCAATATGCTATTAGTACAAATAAATAATCAGAGTTTATTAGCTAACATGTTCTTTAAAATGTGTTTTTTTATGTACCATTTTTACTTGACCAGATATGGAAATGTAAGTGCTTAAATTGAAATATTTACAACAAATCATTTGGGGATACCTTCTTTTCAATTTCTTAAGAAGAAAAAAAAAATTTTTTAACAACCAGTTTTCCTTTACTCCCTTTTCAGAAACAAAGTCCTACAGAGACCAGGTGGGGCATGTAAGAAGACTCTCTCTAATTTGTTAAGTAACCTGGGTAAGGAGCCAGAGTTGAAAGCTACACGCCTAAAATTTGCCTATTTCAATTTAATAACCTACTTTTGAGCACCATATAAGCAGACTAAATAGAAACAGAAGCTATTAACTGACACATTTAGCTATCTAGCATCCACCTTTGCAACTGCCATTTCCCTGATCAAGGAGGTACTTACTTTTAAAATTCTTAAGTTAAAATTCAACTTGGCCCTTAAATATTAGGGTTAGGTGCAATCCCAGCAAGTTACAGGAATTTTATTTTGCCCACATGGAAACAAGGACTTGAGCTCAAACTGTCAAGATGGAACACTACCATTTCTTTTAACTGAGTCTACTGTACCAAGTTGCTGAGCAATACTCATCAGAGTATAACGTGTAGACAGTAGTAGCTAGTGATGCATTTCTGCTTTAATCACCACAGATTAGAAGTCAAACCAAAACATCAATTTAATCATAAAGAGTTGTCATCTTTTGACATGAACATGTTCTCTGGCTCCACATACTATGTGTCTTCCCTGTAATAAAAAGCAGCAGCTTGACCTCTGCTGGACCCAATGAAACAAAGTATAGGCAATATAGGCAAAATTTAAAACTTTTAGAAACACATGAAATGGTGTAAGATTCTTATACAAATATCTCGCACGACATGCAGGGTTTTCTTCCTCCCCTCAATAAAAATGTAAACTCTTCTCTATATTTAATGGATTTTTTTTTCCCTAAAGATCCTATGAGATACTTAGCAGTAAAAATATCCCTGATTTTCCAACATTTAGTACTTTTCATACTGAGGCTCTTGTTATTAGGCGACAACGTGACCTTGGAAAGTCATTCAAACCTCTCTGTGCCTCAGTTTTATCAAATTCCTATCTCAAGGTAAGCTCCAATTTTAATCAAACATTTATGACTTGTATAATAAATTAATGTATATAACTATCTTAAGTTAAACACTGAAAACCCTTACACCTTTGCATCTAAAAGTCAGTGGGCTTTAACTTTGTAAGAGAAAAATAATCTTTCTCTTAATTTCAACATAAGGAATATATAAAAAAAATGCTTCTGTTTAAAACTCTATGGCTTTAATTTTTAGCAAACAGATGATGGTGAGTCTGATTCCACAATATTCATAACAAAGCAAACAAAACCTAAGGTCTTTTAACCCTGGGGACAAAAAGGAAATGTTACTGGTCGTATAATCCAAATCATTCCTCTTTTAAATTTAGAAAATTATTTTTCGTATGTGGCATATAAGCCTAGAGATCAACAAGTAAGTAGTAAAGAAATAAAATTTTTAAATTGGAAAAATTTTTAATTAAAAAAATTGAGTAACAATTGTGGTGTGAATCCTGCAAATTCCTGCATCAGATTATACTGTCTACAAGGTTCAGCTTTGGGGTTCCTCTGTGTGCCTTTAAAAAAATTACACAGAGAAAATCTTTTCCACCAAGTTTTAAATCTAATACTCTATCAATAATATAATCCAATATCTGCGGTAACATTTTGCTTCTTCAGATAGTAGTACAGTTGGTTTGATGCTTTTTGGCCTGGAAGGTGAAGGATGAGTGAAACAACTCCAAGTCTGACAGTTTCATAATTCTATTTTATCTATGTAGTTTATTCTCAAATTTCTTCTCAATTCCTCTGCCTATTCTGAAATATCTTTCAGGTAGGTCAGAAACACCATGAGTCCTGTAAGGAAATGTTTATGGATCATATAAGAGTGGAGCCTCCTTTCCGCTCCACTTAGCTCCCATAATCAGTTTTATGATTATATCCAGTAAACAAAATAAATTAACTCAATCTTAAACTGTTCCCTCATCACAGGAGGAACGCAATAGACTTGCAGTTGCAAAAAAAAAAAAAAACCAAAAAACCATCACTGTTTAAACCATTCTAAACTAATTCCTATTGACAAAGGCTAAGTGTGCATTCATTCTGATTAGCCCTAGGATTTACTGTGTGAAGCTCAGGGAATAAAATGGCACCTCCCCAAGCTATGAAACTTTTTTTTTTCCATCCTAAATATTCTCAATGAAAGTTCTGTCAAGCAAGAGGTGAAAGTTAAAAATAATAACAAAACATTAGCAGTATTATCCGGCCCAGGACCACATCCCGTCTTTGCTCTCGGTTGTCAGTGGCTCAGATGCAGTTTCTCACTTTCCTTTCCCCCTTCTTCCCTTACTCCCCTAGACGCTCACGTAAGAAAGCAATATTCACATTTTCAGACTACAGGCAAAAATCAAGGGAGAAACTGCAATTATCAAGTAAGAAAAAACGGGGAAAATCTTTCAGAAGCAGAAGGGAACAAGAACCATGGTTTCCATTGCAAACAGCAATGTAAAGCCAGTCGTCTCCTCAGGATATGGGGGGACGCTGCTGTGGGGCACCAAACACCCGTGCACTGTGTGTGCGCTTGGGAGCTGTAGGGGCAGGCTGACACCATGAAGCAGAAAGTAAGCAAACCTGTGCTTTCCCTGCTTTCTTCGACTCTTCCCCCTCCCAAGAGAGGAAGCTGAAGAAACTGGGGGAGGGGCGGGATGTTATCATTGCATTGGGGGTACACAAGACGTTAGGAGGTCCCTAGAAGGCACCCCAGGTCACTCATTCCTATTAGCAAGAGGAGGAGGGCTGGGATAAAGGGGATGGACGGTCGGAGGGGTGGTCAGGGAAAAGGCCACACTCCCGGATTTAGAAGGGGCGCCCGAGCTACCAGCCGTACCCTCCTTCCCCGCACCTCCCCCTGGGCCACCCCCACGCTCCCCCCTTCCTTTCCTCCAGAGCCTGAGGCAGCCGCGGGGGAGGCGGCTGTTCCTCCCTCCCCTCACCCAACTCCGTCCCCACCCCCACTCCGCTCCCACCTCCAAGCTCGCAATGGGCCCGTTACCTGCTCGTCGAAGCGGCTGACCACGGCCTGGACCCATTCCACCGGCCTGTGTGCGGCCATGTCCTCCCCGCGGCCAGGGGCCGGCGGAGGGACAGGTCGGCCGGCGCGCAAGGCCGGGAAGAGGGCGGGGAGCCGGGGCTGAGGTGAGCGAAGAGTCCGGGAGAGGGTCTGAGGAGTGCAGGAACGTTCCCACGGGGGTGGGGATGAGGGGCCTGCGCCGAGCCGGGAGGGGGTAGAGGGGAAGGGGGCGTTGGCGAGGAGGCCGGGGGGGAGGGGGCGGGGAGGGGGGCCCGGGGAGGGGACGGGGCCTCTTGGTCGCTCTCCCCACTAGTGCCGTCTCCCCACAGCCATCACAGTCCGAGACGCCGCCATGACACCCCACCGGAAGTGGGATCCCTTCCACAGCCCGGGGAGAGGGAGAGCCAGCAAGCTGGAGACTGAGCGCGCGGCTGGGAAAGGGGAGGGGGAAGCGAGAGGAAGCGGGGCCTGCTGCGCATGCGTCTGCGCCGGCCCGTTTCATTAATGAAAAAGCGAGTCCTCCTGGAGGTGACGTCACCTAACCCCTCCGGGCCCGAGACGCGCGTCCCTCTTGGCTGCGGGGCTCACCTAGAGCTTGGCTGTGGGTTCCGCCGGCGAAAGTATGAGCTGACCCGGGAGGGAGTATCAGCTCCCATCCACAACCCCACACCAGGCTCCCCTCCACCTCCGGCCTTCGGGTTTGCATTGCTCGCTGTGTTGGAAGTTAGGGCGACCTGGAGCTAGCTAACATTTCTTCCAGCACACAGATCTCTGCAGCTGCTCTGGGGAGGCTGCGCTGAATCCCCCTCTGCCTTAAACTCTCTCTCTCTCTCTCTCTCTCTCTCTCTCTCTCTCTCTCTCTCTCTCTCTCACACACACACACACGTAATAAGACGCACAACCGCAGGTTTCCAGGTCTTTCCTAGCTACTACCGGTATGTAGATTGCCGAGAAACAAGAGAAAGTAAAGCCAATAGAGATTCAGTGATTTTTATAACGGTCTCTTAAATCCCAACGCTAGACCTAATGGCAAAGTACTCAGACTTCAGAATCTGTCAGACTTCCTCTGCTGAGCTGATCGGCACACAACTTAATAAAACTTTTATACAGTAGTTAATAGAAAAATTCAAGTTTCACTACCCTCAAAAACTATAAGGGCTTCGTATGCATTCATTCAGCACATTCATGCGGGAGATCACAGAGTTTCCTTGATTTGCCAGAAATCAGTTGGTAGGTGGCAGAATCAGGATACAAATCCAGGTGGTGACTCTAAGGACAGCAGAAACAGACTCTAGCTCTCCTAAAACAAAGGTGTTTCCTATACCCCTAATACCAGAACTGAAATGATTTCATGTGAAATTGTCAGGACAGTTTTCCAGGAAGAGGATTACATCCAAAACAATGGATGGTCTTTGGAATGAGTTATTTTTAAGTTTATCATCTTCAATATACTTTACTTAGGCTAATGTTAAAATGAGTATACACATTCTGAGCACACACTAACAGCTATTAGGCCACACAGAAGGATACTGAGTGACAAGGTAGAGCAAATCTACCAGAGAATTTTAACTTTATCACAGGAAATCCACAAAGTCAATAATCCATGTACTGAGAGATGTATCTGTGAGGAAAGTTTCCAATCTCTGCTGGCATGTGATTGTCCAAAAGTCCATTCTATGAGAATGCAATATGAATGTTGACTAATTTATTTTAGATGATGTCAGAAATGATGACAATTCTGAAGAAAAGGATGAATATTAGATGAATGTTCATCTATGCCAAGCTTGTCCAACCCGTGGCCCAGGACAGCTTTGAATGCAGCCCAACACAAATTCGTAAACTTTCTTAAAACATTATGAAATTTTTTTTGCAACTTGTGTTTTTAGCTTATCAGCTGTCATTAGTGTTATTGTGTTTTATGTGTGACCCAATACAATTCTTCCAATGTGGCCCAGGGAAGCCAAAAGATTACACATCCCTGATCTATTCCTCTCCTAATTAGGACCCCTAAAAAAATCCCTCTCATACTTCAGAGAGTATCCTATTGCCTCTAGTTCACTGCTAAACTTCCAAACCCCCAATCTTTCTTTTTCTCATACTTCCTCTGAAAGTCCCTACCGTATTTTCCGGCGTATAAGACGATCGGGCGTATAAGACGACCCCCTAATTTTACAGTTAAAACATAGGTTTAGGCCTATATTCGCTGTATAAGACTACAGCCTCGGAAGTAGGGGCTAGTCTTATACAGCGAATATAGGCCTAAACCTACCGCTATGTTTTAACTGTAAAATTAGGGGGTCGTCTTACTTTCCTGTTGCCATGGCTTCTTGCCCATCTATTCCCCTCATCTTCTTCACTAGACAGGATGCAGCTGCCTATACCCCCAACTCCTTTGACTCCAGTGGTGTTCTATAGCTGAGTTCTCTGTCCTTCTCTTTCTTCTCTGGTTTCTTCTCTGATTCCCCATTTCTCTCTAACTCTAAAGTAAGATATCCAAACTTCAGACCTCAGCCCTCTGCTCTTCCAGCCAGCATATCATTAATTCATCCTAATTTGCACGAGCCTCCTCTGAGTACCAAGCCTCTCTTTACACTTGAAGATCTAAACTTTACTCCAGCTTCCTCTCCAGTTAAATTCATTCATTTCCACTGAAACAATATTTAGTGCCCAAACTCCTATTATATGTAACACGTCCTATGTTAGACAATGCAGAGTACAGCAGAAATTCTAACCAAAAATGCCAAAGAAGGTAATGCATAGAGACTGGTGAACTAATGAACACATCCCCCATTTAAAAAGACAACTGTCACTCAACTCTAGTCAATTACTGCAATGCAGGAATATTGACACAGTATTACTGGATCTTCCCCTACTCAAGAGAAGCTGGAGATCTGAACTTACATATAAACTCTTCCAAGTTTTACATAGTGGCAACCAATTTGCGTTTTTCAAAACACTGCAGCCAAACAAAAATGTGTTTGCTATCTGAATTTAGCCCATTGAACACCACTTTGACTTCTGGCCTAATGGAAAGACTTATGTTACTGAATAGAATAAAATTGGATTTGTACCTTAATATCCCCCATTCTTCACTGTCTAACACAAGAGTGTTCAGGGGAACTACTAGTGTTTGATGTAGTTTTAAAATGCATCTCTCTCATTCATTTGCTGCTTTTTGGTCACACAATGACATCTACCAATTTTTTCTTCATCTTGTTCTGGGAGCATTTCCTCCATTCTACCCACTCCCCTTGCCTCCAGCATAGGAAGGAGTACATGACGCCTCAGGACTGAGGTGCCCATTTCCCCAGCTGCTGGGAATGTCAGTGGCTAACAGCCCTCAACTGAGTCCCTTTCCAGGAATTACCCTCAGTGGAGAGCTACCTCGAGCCAGGTCACATCACAACCCAGGAGAGCATGCACAAATGACTGTTAGATGCAGGCCTCAAGGTGGGACCACCTGAAGAGCTCTTCCTTAAGGGATCAGCTCCTAAGGGGTTGGCTGAGGCCTTTGCTATAACTGCATTTAGTTCAACTTCTCTTTTCTGCTCAGTCCTACTTTCAGCCCTGCACAGCATTGACCCCAAAGGGTGTTGCCTAATACATTTTTCTGCTTGCAAATCTCCATCTCAGAGTTGGTTTTCCAGAGAATCTGAATTAAACCAGTGAGTCCCATGAGTGTAGACTGGCAAACTGGCAATGACACCTTCCCACCACCTGCCCCAGCTGAAGCCCTGATAGCCCTGGCATGCTGGAGCAGTACAACTGTTAAAACTTGCAGCAGCAGTGATGGGACAGATGAGTAGGGTGCAATACTAGTGCAAGAGTGCACTGGTAGATGTAATCAGACGTTTTCAAAATATGGGGAAACTAGCAATTCAAGAACTATGAATTTGGATAGCTGTTGATGGAATAAATCTATGCTTTGGAGAAAGACTATGAAAAGTTGAAGTGATTAATCGCTGGGTAAAGCCTAAGGATGAAAGCTAGAGTGCCTCCATAGTGGCATATATAAATGGAGGGGGTGGGAAGGCAGAAAAGTTTAAGGATAGGCCCAGGACTTAATTATAAGAGTAGTAGAACTCCAAAAACATTAAAGTCTCCATTCTGGCAAGTTTGCTATGCCAAGTGAGGGCCACAGTTGGAAGAAGAGGGATTCTGACACTTTGGGTGGGGCATCTGGGTTGATGCACTTAAAAACCTTAAAAGCCCACACTGCTCAGAACACTCTGGGTTTGTAGAAGTGCCCCACTCCCATTGCTTGTAAATGAAGTATTGCTCTACTTTGCAGGGCAATACATACCCTCCTTATGATCTACTTGTACCTTTCTTCCTGCCCACCAGACTGATAACTAAGCTCACGTCACAAAATAACCTCACTAAGAAAATGCTGAACCTGCCAAAGGAGGAGAGGCACTATATCCTGAAGGAAGGAACTAAAGGACCTAGCCTATAAAGGGTGTCCCAAAATTCACGCAAGATTTGAATTTTGCGTCATTTGTGCGGTAAAGTGTTGCCAATGAAAAAAAAAAGCGTGACAGCTGACAGTTCAGGGTTATTAAAAATGGAGTGCTACACCAAAGAACAACGCGTTTTCATTGTTGAGCAATGAAAATTTACAATTTTTAATTATAAACCTGTGTTTTCTATCAAAATTACTTCTTGCATGAATTTTGGGACACCCTTATATATGCACACACACACACACACAGAGAATACATACATCTGCATGTATGTATGCATAGGATTAGGTCCCGGGGTGCTAAATTGGGAAGGGAGGGAGGAGGAGGGCATAAAGCTAGACAAAGCAGAGTTTATTGATATGAGCATGTCCCTGTACTATAGTGTTAACATCCTAGAAAGACCTCTAGGATTCAATGCTTACAGGTTGCTAAGATGGCTTATGGAAGCCTGGAGAAAGCAATGGCTTGCCATAGGCAGAATAGTAAGGTCAGAGCCATTATGGCAGACAACAGAAGAGGGGAGCAAAAGACTCAGAGAAGGAGGCATGCTAGAGTGGATATACTATGTGCATACCCCCAGCTGGCTACATCCTGCCAGATATCACAAGGAAAAAGGAATGTGCTAGTGTAAGGGGCATTAGCATGATTCAGACGCTAAGTGGTGGCTCTCCTCTTTAGGCCAGGACTAGTGGTAGAAGCTAGGCTAAGGTGACCAGACGTCCCGCTTTTGGCGGGACAGTCCTGATTTTTAACAATTTGTCCCGCGTCCCATGGCATTTTAAAAAAGTCCCGTTGTCCAGTTCTGCTACTGACTTAAGTGACGATAAAGTACATCTGAAGAGACAGAAAGAAAAAAAAAAAAGTCCCGATTTTTGGAAAGAATGCACGACAAGCTAGAGAATGGCAGGAGATAGACCAAATTTTTAATCAAGAACCCCCTCCCCCTAGTAGGTCAATGGTGTCCCGCTTTACCAATGTTAAAATCTGGTCACCTTGAGCTAGGCTCTCTGATAGCAATAAGCCTGACAGAATCTTGAAGAAATAGAGACCAGGTCATTGGTTTGGGCACATTCTTTGTCCTTAAGGGTGGTGTCCCATCCTCTCAGGGTATCATCTTCAAGTGCTTAACCAGAAGAAGCAAAATTAAATGTCGTCATGAGTGGCAAGAATAGAGTAGCAACCAGAGGAACATGACACTTTGGAGATAGTTAATAGAACATTGTGTACTGAACGAAAACTGACATGGGCAGCCAACCAGGGATGATATGTATGCCTTTTAAAGCTTAAGGATAGATGAGGAAGAGGCTTCCCCAATAAAAAGTTACAGTTCCGTGCCTGGTTTCCAGACCTTACCCAGTTTTCAGACCCAAAAACTGATGACTAAATAAGACTGGGTTTTCACTGGATGGATGGATAGATAGGTAGATACAGGTAGAGACAGAGAGAGCACGCGCTCTGGTCCTCCCTGAATATAATTAGTATAGACATACTTGGTAATTGGTAAAAGCTTCATATTAGTTCCTTGGCCTGTGGAATGAGAGCTGTCATAGTGGGGGAGGCCAAGTGGAAGCTTCCTAAGATTATAAATCTTAAAAAATCTAAATCAGAATTAAGGTTGCATGGGAGAATGCCAGAAATTAGGGTACATGTACAGAGTAGCTATTGTGGCAAGGATGGAGATTATGAGTGGGCCCAATAGCGTGGGTTCCCACTCACCAAGGCTTATCTAGTGATTGATGCCCACCAAGCACCAACCTGCCAGCAACAGAGACCAAAACTGAGTCCCTGATATAAGACCATCATCCTTTAAAAAACCAACCAGTCAGTTGATGGCAGGTTGACTTCTACCCTGGAAGGAAGAGTACTTTGTCTTAAGTAGAATAGACACATATTCTGGGTCTGAGATTGGTTTTCCTGCCCACAGTGTGTTTTTGTTTGTTTGGTTTGTTTTTGGGTTGGTTGGTTTTTTGCTTGTTTTGGTTTTTTGTTTGTTTGCCAATACCACTATCTAAGGCCCTACAGAATATTTGATCCACTGACACAGGATCCTATAGAACAAAGCATTGGACCAAAGAAACCTCCTTACAGCAAAAGAGGTATGTGCAGCTGTGGATACATGACCATGATATCTATTGATACTATAATATACCACAATATCCAGAAACTGCAGGCCCAGGAATGTGATGGAATGGCCATTTGAAGGCACAACTGAGGATCAACTTGAAAATGATACCCTGAGAGGATGGGACACCACCCTTAAGGACAAAGAATGTGCCCAAACCAATGACCATTACTTAGTGCTATGTCCCCAGTAGGTAGAATTCATGGATATAGGAGCTAAGGGGGGGAAGGAGAGGCCCTGCTTAACATCATCCCCAGTGATCCACTTGGGGAATTGGTGCTTCCCATCCTCACAACTCTGGACTCTGCAGATTAAGAAACCCTGATTCACACCTGGGGAACACTTCCACCAGGAGACACAGCAATAGTTTCATTAGGTTATGGCTGCCTCCCAGTCACTTTGGGTTGTTTGTACCAAGACACCAACAGGCAAAAAAAGGAGTTACCATTTCAGCAGGGATAATTAACTCTGACTGCTATGAACCAATGAAGGGCAGAGAAGGATATATTTGGTCATCCATAGGGCATCTCTTGGTACTCATTTGCTCAATTATAGTAAATAAACAAGTGCAACAGCCACATTCTGAAAAGGGCATGGTGACTAGGGACTCAGACCTTCTCAGGGATGTGGGTTTGGGTCATCCTACAGTGAAAGCCACTGAGACCACCAGAGATACTAACTTAGGATCAGGGGAATCTACAAAGGGTAGAAAAAGGATATGATCGATGTGGTCTTAAGATCAGTGACAGTGGCAAGAACTGTAAGTCATCCTCCTAACCTTACTCTTGTAAGTTTCCCCAGAAAAGCAGACCAACAAGAAGAAACTATTGCCAGAACTTACATATGAAGACAGTAGATCTGAGCAGTGCAAAGGTTGGACAGCAGTAGACACCATGGTGTCTACTTTAGGACTGAAGCCCTCACTCCCTACTTCAACCCCTGCTGCTGAGAGGGTGAGCAGATCATCATCCGAGACCTTCTAGAGAAATTACCATCAGTTGAAGAGAACCACCTCACCCAAGGTCATACCCCCTCCTCATGAGAGCCCACTTCTGAAGGGGCCTAAAAGCTTGGACCCTTTGCGTCAAGGTGGGACTACCCTGAAGGGTCTTCTCAATTCCAAAGCTACTTGTATGATTGGCTGAAGCCTTTGTTATAACTATGTCTAAGTTTAATTTCCTCATTCTTGCTTCCCCACAGGTGTTAATCCTGAAGGCACTTCACAATGAACTTCCTGTATACAAATCTCCACCTGGGAGTCAGTTTTCACCTAAGATATCTGGGTTCAAATGACAGTAGTACCTCTTACTAGCTATGTGACCTTGGGAAGTTAACTCTTCACTGTAAGCTTCACTTTTCTGTGGGACAATAATAAGTGGGACAGTAATAAAAGTACCTGTTTTGTAGGATGTCATAGAGTTACATGAAATAATACCTTTAAGGGGCTTGGCACAGTGCCTGGCATCCAGTGGGTATTTCTCAGTACAAACTTTCCAGCTTTTCTGGGAAGAGGAACACCAGAAAAACTGGAAAAGAAAAGATCCAGTTTGACTCCTAAAATAAAAAAAAAGAAATAGCAGTAGAAAGAGGGGAATTTACATATGTTAGAAGAGGTTCAGGGAGCATTTTGGTAGAGAAAAATACAGCACACACCGCCAGGAACGAAGTATTTAGCCATCATTCTTTTCTTTCTCTCCCAACTTTGTTCTGAGGGAACAATATGCCCACTTTAAAAAAAAAAAAAAAAAAATCCTCACCTTCCCAGACTTTCCTTTGGCTAGACATGGCCAATTGACCCAGTTCTGCCAAGGAAATATAAACCCTGGGTGGTGTTCCTACAAAACTATTATAGTCCTGATTAAAAAAAAAAACACAAAAAAACTCTGGCTAGCATGCATGAAGCTTTTGTCATTTGCTTTTCATTCATCTCACTGAAAAGACAGGTAAAGCAGCCATTTTTCAAAAGATGGAAACTAGACCAAGACTCGGTCCCTAACACTTCCTCAAGCAGTGATAGTGGCCCTGAACTGCCCACCCCTGGGGTCGGGTTGCACAAGGAAAATAAGATCTGCATTTTGTTAAGCCTGTGCATATAGGTTTCAGTTATATGCAGCTGAGTGCAACCCTGCCTAATAGGGTTGGAAATGGAAAGACAGAGGGGCGCAAGCAGCTGCTGAATGGAGACCCGGAGGAAGGGGTGACTTTCTGAAGTGTGCCTGTGGGTTGTACATTGAATAATGTACATAGGAATTACCTTCATTTTTGGTTGCTATGTTCTCTCTCTGAATACAATACCAGCCTAAAACTGGGCACACGAGGCCTTGGACTTAGTTGGGTTTATTGTTAGATAAGTATGTCATCAGGAGGAGAAGTAGCAGTATCATTAGAACTACTAAAACACTAGTAGGAACATGGGGGGAGGCGGACTAAGAGAAATAGAAATGGACACTATCAGGCCTTCCCCTTTTTTTTTTTTATCTCGACTTGAAGTAATTTTTCTCCTGTCAATCCTTTAAAGCCAACCTTAGCCAGACAAAGAAAGACAAATAATATATATACATTACTTATATATGAAACCTAAAAACAAGTCAAACTCAGAGAGAGAGTAGAATGGTAGCTGCCAGGGGCTGGGGGAAGGGGAAATGGAAAGATACTGGTCAAAGGGTACAAACTTTCAGTTGTGAGATGAATAAGTTCTGAGAATCTAATGTACAATATGATGACTATAGTTAATCATATTGTATGATATACTTGGAATTTGCTCAGAGATCTTAAGCGTTCTCACCAAAAGAAAAAAAAAAGTAACTGAGGTGATGGATGTGTTAATTAACTTGATTGTAGTAATCATTTCACAATATATACATATATCAAATCATCATGTTGTACACTTCAAGTATATTACAGTTCTGTTTGTCAATTGTATGTCAGTAAAACTAGGGGAGGAGGGAAGCCTACCTTATCCTCCCATAGCTAACTTTCCCTGGACATTCCATTCCTTATTCCCCTGACCTTTAAAGCCCTCATAGACATCTTGCCTTCATCTCAGGTGTGCTAGGCTTCTAGCTCTTAGCAATACCAAGCAACAGGAGAACCATAATAAATTTGTTTTGAATGATAAATGAAAGGGGAGCAGCTGGAAACAATTAGTTACCAGCTAATGGTTATCAACTGCCTAGGTAACAAAAGCTACTATGAGGACTCATCCTATGTAAGTATTCTGGTCTAGTCATGAAAAGGTGAGTTACAAACAGCTGAGAAATTAATGTTTTTCCTTCAGTCTGGTGATATAGTCTCTCACACTTTAGCTTCAGAGAATTCTGCTTCTATCATTCATTTTATTCATTCATGAATGTCTATTGCAGCTGAGGTGGGACCTGTGATAGAAGTGTGAGTCCTCTCCCTGAAAAATAATGAAAGATAAGACAGTTCTCTAAATAACTACCATAGGTGACAACAATAAAGGATTTCTTTCAAGAAGTGCTCACAGGGGAAGCCGGGATGGCTCAGCTGGTTAAGTGCTTGCTTTACAACCCCGAGGACTAAGGATCAAATCCCGGCCCCAGCCCTTGTGGACCCATATGCTGAACTGGGGTGTGCTTCCCATGCAGGAGATCCCCAGTTCAGTTCTTGCCCCCCTCCCCAGTTTATCCCAGTTCCCACCCTGTGCGGCCCCTGCCCACCTGTGTGGAACAAAACCATATTGAAAATAGATGACGTACAACTATGGAGACTGCTCTGGGCCCTCCGCCTTCTCTCAGTCTCTCTCTGTCTCTAAAAAACAAAATAAATTTTTTTAAAAAGTGCTTACAAGATGTCAGGCACTATGCTAGGCATTTATATACAACATCATTTTTAAAGTTTATAAGAGCATTATCAGGGGGAAGCCGGGATGGCTCAGTGGGTTAAGCCCTCACTTTGCAGTCCCAAGGACTGAGGATCGAATCCCGGCACCAGCCAGTGAGGACCCACATGCTGAACTGGGGAGTGCCCCAGTTCAGTTCTCACCGGGCAAGACCCCGGCCCAATTCCTGTCCTGTGCAGCCCTATGCCCACCTGTGGAATGAAACTGGAAAAACCAATGATGTGCAACTATGAAGACTGTTCTGGGCCCTCCCTCTTCTCTCTCTCTCTCTCTCTCTGTCAAAAACAATAAAAAAATTTTTAAAAAAAAGCATATTAGGTAGCTATTACTAGCACTATTTTACAGTTAAGGAAACAGAAGTTCAAAATGGCTTAGTCATACCCAGCTAGTATGTAGAGGCTGGTAGTTAAATTAGCTCTGTCTGATTGCAGGTTAATGTTCTTAACCATCATACAGCATCATCCGAAGAAGATTTCTTGAAACATTCATCTCCAAATGCTCACGGTCAGATGATTTTGAGAAATGCTATGTACTTTAGCTCCTTATTGGCAATTTATAGTGTCATTTTGCTTTATAATATAATAGTTTGGACCAGTGATACACAAACTTTTTTGAAAACATATTCCTATCAGTAAAAAAATTTTAGCCCCCATGCTCAGTATAGGTCTATTAGCTTAAACATTCTACACATATTATAAACTATTCTTTGTTTTATTTAATATACTATTTTTGTTCTCACTAAAATGCCTAATATTAACAATACTGTTAATGGTACTTAATATATAATAAAAATATTATTAATGTTGTTTATAGTAATGTTTTGACTAAGAGCATTGTGATTCGACTTGTTTTATTACTTTTTTTTTTAAGATTTATTTTTATTGTTTTTGACAGAGAGAGATAGAAGTGGAAGGGCCTAGAGCAATCTCCATAGTTGTACATCATTAGTTTTCCATATAGTTTCACTCCACAGGTGGGCTCAGGGCTGCATAGGGCAGGAACTGGGCTAGGGGCCTCTTACATGGGAAGCTCACCCCCGCCGCACATCCCAGTTCAGCATATGGGTTGACACGGGCCAGGGCCGGAACATGATCCTCAGACCCCAGGGCTTCATCAGGACAAGGGCTCAACCTGCTGACCCATGCCAGTAACTCCTGTTTTATTATTTTCCAGCATCTTGATTTATTGATCTTTCCAAAATTATTGTTGCAAAACTCAGTTTATTTTGTTACTTTTTTAATGACAACCATAACTAAAAATTCCCCTCCAAAAGATATATGTATACATACACAAATGAATGAAGTTGTCCTTGACTGTGCTTACTCTGTAATGCAATTAGTTTTTCAGCCCTATTCACTGATTCTGCAAGGGTGCTGCTGCTCTTGTAATGCATTGGTGCATATCCACGTTCCCTGAGGTCAACCAGTTGTTTTTCTAAACTAACAAATAGATTCAAAACCCATAAGACATTTCCTTCTAACCTTAAATGGATTAGAAATGTTAATTTCCAAGTTTTAAAAATGTGCAGCTGTGAGAGTTTTTATAGCAACAAACCACATGACTATGAAATATTTAAAGATCTGTTTTCAAAATGCCCTCTCCATAACGTGTTTCTGTAGGAAGTTAGTCACTCTCTCAATTATTGTCAAATTAACTCCTTTATTGTGTGTGTGTGTGTGTGTGTGTGTGTGTGTGTTAATATTTAGGATACTACTGACAGCTTCTGGCCTTCACAGAAAAGCTCAGCAAATTTATTTTTGAATCTAAATCATCTGTAGATCCACTTAATTGGGCACTGATAAACTGTACAAGTGGATAAATGAAAAAGGGCATCACAGACGATACCTCTATGCTGTGGGTCGCCCTCTTGGCAAAGTGAGAGCATCACAAGAACAGACATAACAAAGAATTGGCCATCCCCTCTTCTTTTTCTGTTCATATCCTTCCAAGCCATCAGCCAATCATGAGCTCCTCATGGGTTAAGAAAGAGAGCAACCATAATTGAAAGGTAACTACTGATACTAGCCTAATGACAGACATATAGAACAATGGAATAGAAGTGAGAGTCCAAAAAGCAACCTTCACTCTTATAATCAATTGATTGTAGACAGGGATGCCAAGACAGTTCAATGGGGAAAGAGTAGTCCTTTCAACAAACGACGTGGGGACAACTGGGTATCCACATGCAAATGAGTGATGTTGGATTTCTCATGCCATATACAAATATTACCTTACAATGAATCAAAGATCTACATGTCAGAGCTAAAACTTTAGAACTTCTAGAATAAAACAAAGGAGTAAATCTTCATGACCTTGGACTAGGCAATGGTTTCTTAGACATGACACCAAAGAAATTAAGGGAAAAAAAACAGAAAAATTAGACTTAATCAAAATTTGAAAATAATGTTTGTGTTTCAAAGGATACTATCAATGAAGTCACAAGAACAGATTGGGAGAAAATATTTGCAAATCATATACCTGATACGGCATTTGTATCTAGACAGTATAAAGAACTCTTACAACTCAACAACACCACAGGACCAATTAAAAAATGAGCAAAGCTCTGAATAGACATTTCTCCAAACAATATACACAATTGGGGATGCTGGGATAGCTCAGCAGGTTGAGCACTTACCTTGCAATTGCAAGTCCTGGCCCCAGCCTGTGCAAACCCATATGCTGACCTGCGGCACAACTGGTAACCATCAGGATGGCAGGAACGTTCTCACCTCCCATGCAGAAGGCCCCTCAGTTCAGTTTCTACCCCATGTGGCCCCACATCCACCTGTGTGAAATGAAACCATGACACAACTAATGTACAACTATGGAGACTCACTCTGGGCCCTCCTCCCTTCTCTCGTGCTCTCTCTCTCTCTGATTTCTCAAACAATAAAATAAACTACACAGACACACACACACACACCCACACTTGGTCAATGAGCACTAGAAAAGCTGTTCATCACTTGTAAAGCCACCAGAGAAATGCAAATAAAAACTAATGAGGCACCGGTATTCATATGTATTAGGATGGCTATAATGCAAAAGACAGATAAAAACATTGGCAAGAATCTGGAGAAACTGAAACTTCTATCACTGCTGGTGGGATTGTAAAATAACGTAGCCATTTGAGGAAACATTTTGGCAGTTTTTAAAAATATTAAACGTAGAGCTACAATATGACCTAGATATTACATTTCTACGTCTAGACCCAAGATAAATAAAAACATGTGCACAGAAGATTTGTACATGAATGTTTATAACAACATTATTCATAATAGTCAAAAAGTGGAAATACCCAAAGATCCATGAACTGATGAATGGGTAAACAAAATGTGGTACATTCATACAATGGATGATTATTCAGTCATAAAAAGGAATGAAGTATTGCTATATGCTACAACATAGATGAAACTTGGAAACATTATGCTAAGTGAAAGAAGCCAGTTATAAAATACTAATATAAAATGTCTATATGGGGAAGCCAGGATGGCTCGGTGGGTTGAGCACTCGCTTTGCAGCTCCGGGGACCAAGGATCGGATCCCGGCCCTGGCCTGTGTGGACCCATATGCTGAACTGGGGAGTGCCCCCAGCTCGGTTCTCACCAGGGTGAGACCCGGCCCAGTTCCTGCCCTGTGCAGCCCCGCGCCCACCTGTGGAATGAAACTATGTGAAAAAACCAATGATGTGCAACTGTGGAGACTATTCTGGGCCCTCCCCAGTCTCTCTATCTCTGTCTCTATCTCTTTCTCTCTGTCAAAAACAATAAAAATAAATCTAAAAAAGAAAAATGTCTATAAAAGGCATATCCATAGAGATATAAAGAAGGTCGATCAGTGTTTGCCCAAGACTGGGGAGAAATGAGGAGTGGCTAATAGGTGTGGGGTTTCATTTTGAGTTGATAAAACTATTCTAAAATTCGTTGTAGTGATGGTTCCACAATTCCATTGAATTACACACTTTAGGGTGTAGGTATTTATGTATGTATGTATTTGTGTTTGTTTATTTAAGATTGATTTTATTATTTGAGAGAGAGAGAAGTGAGACGGGCCCAGGGCAGTCTCCATAGTTGTACATCATTAGTCATGACATGATTTCATTCCACACAGGTGGATGAGGAGCCACATGGGTTGGACACCGAACTGGGGGCCTCCTGCTTGGGAGGCAAGAACCTTCACTGCTGAGCCATCCTGACAGCAGTTACCAATTTTGCCACAGTTCAGCATAAAGGCCTGCACAGGCTGGGGCTGGGAATCAAACCCCAGACCTTGTGATTGCAAGGCAAGTGCTCAACTGCTGAGCTATCCCATCTTCCCCTGAATCGTACACTTTAAATAGGTGAACTGTGTCATACATGAATTATATCTCAACAAAACTTATTTTTAAAAAGTAACTCTCCGTTGTTCTGATAGGCAAAATGAGAAATGGACTAAACCCTACTGTGTGTTATAATGAAACCTAGGGACTTCAAGGGAAACGGGAAGTACCCGGTAGTGAAGTTTCCTCTTTAATTAATATGTACTTTGGGAGATATTATATCTGATCTAACAAGTTCCAAATTTACTAACAGTCATGTCTGCTGCAGCTCACATTGAAGGAAATAACAAAAAAGTAATCGGACAGATGACTCACACCCACCATCAGCCACAGGCCCTGGTGAGCCACAGCCCCTCCCCAACTCCTCCTGCCTCTGCCATGTCTGCAGGATGTGGTTGTCTAAGATGGCTGAGAGTCCAGCGGAGATTCCCAGTCTGGTTGAGGAATTGTTTGGAGAGAAAGGGGATGATTTCCAGTGAAGTGAAGAGAATTCCTGAAAAGTCTGGTAGTAGAAAATGATTGAGAGAGTGGAACATCTAGGGCCAGATCTCAGGAGAACCCTCCACCCCCACCCAGTGAAGTCCTAACCCTGTGCTACCTTCCCTCGTGACTGGGAGAATCAAATTACCCAAGAACTTGAACTTTTCCTGTACTAAATTTCAATTCCCTTCGCAATTGTCCAAGCACACCAGTAAAGCAAGTTGTTTCTATCTGCATGGTCTGCAGTGGTTGTAGCAAAGAGGAAGGACACGTACCTTCCTTCTCACTCCCCAGTGAGGCCTGTAAAGAGAGGACTAGACTCTTCTATCAAGAGGACTAAATTAGGCTCAAGTTGGAGTTATCAGACTGCCATGGAGTGGTCCTTAGCAGACTGGGAATAGTGGGAAACAAGTTCATGACTATAAGAAGTACTCACAAGTGGACAATATATAAGTCCAACCTTTCCATTTATCCTTATGTGTTATAAGATGCTAACCTTTGGAGGGCAGGTGAATATTTGGGTTCAACCATGCAAACCATGGTAACAGAGCACCAGGAGACCACGTTGGCTAAAGTATAGGCCTAGTCTAGTAGAGCAGTGGAAAATAGAGCATGCATGTGGCCATCCTAGTCAAAGCCTTGGAGGCCTGGTTGAGAAATTGGAACTTACTGCTCATGGCCCAGTTGTACAAGAGATGGTTGTTACCCAAGTACAAAGCCACACCTATGTCCTTAGACTTGGATCTCAGAAAGGAATACATTTTTTATCATCTGTAGAAGTCTAAGACAAAGGTTTATCTCTGGCTCCAACTATATAATTCCAAATGTATGAATAATTTTGTACATGTCAGGTTCTTGGTTGTACACATTAAAAGCCACCTGCAATTCACCTAAACAGAAAGGGAGTGTAATGGAAGGATATTTGTGGGTCCCAGATGGGTGGAGAGTCTGGGTAACCAGCCCTAGGAAACAGGTAGAAACCAGTGGAGATGAGTCAGCAGGAAACCCAGCCAAAGAAGTGACATGGGAATATTACTCATGGCCACAGTCCCTGGTCAGTCCACTCCCCAATCACTGCTGTGAATGTTCTCTGGGGGTTCTTGTGTCTGCATCATCACTCTTTCTGTAAACATTCCCAGCTGGAGCTTTCCCTTTGGCTGGGTCAAGAGAAGGCAAGACAGGGAATGTCTGGCCTCTTAAGGCAAGGGCTATGCCATCAAGACCTCCCCAAAATGAATTTCCCACTAAATAGAAATTAGATTTAAGAGTTGCATAGGCAATCAATCAATCAATCAATAATCAAATGCTCATTGGATGTCCGGATAGCTCAGCTGTTGGGCACTTGCCTTGCAATCTCGAGGTCTGGTGTTCGATTCCCAGCCCCGGCCCATGGAACCCCATATGCTGAACTGTGGTACAACTAGTAGCCAAAGGGATGGCTCAGCAGCAGCGAAGGTTCTTGCCTCCCAAGCAGGAGGTCCCCAATTGGGTGGGTTTCCACCCCTGAGAGGCCCCACATCCACCTGTGGAATGAAATCATGTCACAACTAATGATGTACAACTATGGAGACTGCTCTGGGCCCTCCCTCCTTCTCTCTCTCTCTCACCTTCTCTCAAACAATTTAAAAAAATGAAATGTTCACAATTTAGAAATACCTGGAAAAAAGAACTAATTTTTCAATCCTATTCCAGTTGTAATTGAGAGTGGTAGGTTTTAAGTGGATATAATATCTAGACTATTTAATTTGTCTTATACAGTACTTTGGGAGGCAGTATAGGAGAGTGGGTTAAATATGTGGCTTGAACTCAGACCAATCTTGGGTTTGGAGACCAGGTTTGTTGTTTCCTAGTTGTGTGGTCATGAACAAGCAAATGAGCCTCCCTAAGACTATGCTTATGTATAAAATGGTGTCATTATAATACCTGTCTTACAGCTTTGGAATTTGAGATTCAAGTAAGATAATGCTTGTGAAGATCTTAACAATGCTTGGAACCTAGGAAACCATAAGTATCAGCTATCATCACTGAATGTCATGTCCTAAGGTATGCAAAATTAACATGGTCACTTTTGGCCACACTCCTTGGGGACTCTGGCCACTTTAAGTCCAAGCAGTTACAGCCACATAAGAATAGAGGGATATTCAGTTGTCTACTTCTAAATTCTCATGTTTTCCACTCATTCCTTTTATTGTTTAAAGCCATAGGCTTTGGTGCAAGAGATTTGAATTTGAGTTCAGACCTACCAGATGACTGCTGGTCACCTCAATTGAATTACTTAACTTTCTCTAATCCTCTGGTTTTATTTTATTTTTTTATTGCAAAATGAGAATAATGATTATCTACCACATAGCAGGGCTGTGAGAATCTAGATAATGTATGTAAGATGCTTAGCACAGTGCCTTGTAGATGAGAAGAGTCTTCATTATTATTTACTGGTCCTCACGGGCTAGGAAAGAAGTGGCACCTCCCAAGAAGAGTCACTTACTTCTGTAATACTCTATAACACTTAACACTTTTATTACTACATGTAAGTTTCTCTCTTTAATGCTTAATTAACAAGGCAGGGATTCTTTGGGCTTCTACCAACAAAATTACGTTTAGGGGTCTCCCCTCCTTCCCCAATTTTATTGAGATATAATTGACACACAGCTCTATATAAGTTTAAAGTATATAGCACAATGACTTGACACACATATATTGTGAAAGGATGACCACAATACATTTAGTTAACATCCATGTCTCAAATAGTTACCAAGATAATTTTTTTTCTTATGATAAGAACTTTTAGGTTTTCAAAAGTTATCTTGACAGTAGGAAGTTACCCTTGTGGAAAATGCTAATGTCCACATAACAAAATAGAGAAACCAGATCACTGGCAGCCTGTAGGTCCAAGGGAAAAGCAGTTTAGTATTTCTCAGAGTACGTTCCATAGAATTCTCATTCAAGAGATGCTCCTCAGGAAAGGGTGCTATAGTCCAATAAGTTAGGCAAACACAACTCCACCCACTTTTAGGGAATTATAGTGTACATCATCAGCTTATTAAAGGCTCTAGGAAGTGCTACAACCATCCACCACCAAAAGGAAAAGAACCAATATTACAATAGTACTCTAGCACAACATTAATACACAAAACTCTTCATCATGAAACATTAATAATATACTTTGCTAAATGCTAAGGTCACCATTTCTGAAGTAAAGCTTTTGTTTTTGGTCCCCATATAGTAAATCCTTTTTTAGAGATTTATTTTTTGTTTTGTTTTTGACAGAGAGAGACACACAGAGGGGAGGTGGGGAGGGCCCAGAGCGGTCTCTATAGTTGTACATCATTAGTTTCTGATATAGTTTCACTCCACAGGAGGGTGTAGGGCTATGAAGGGCAGGAACCAGGCCGGGGGCCTCCCTGATGGGAGGCACACCCCTACACAGGGCCTCCTACAAGGGAAGCACCCCCAGGGCAGAAGCCAAACAGGGGGCCTCCCACATGGGAAGCTCGCCCCAGGGAGAACCAAACTGGGGGCATACCCCAATTCAGCATATGGGTCCACGTGGGCTGGGATGGGCTGGGGCCAGGATTTGATCCTTGGACCCCAGGGCTGCAAGATGAGTGCTCAACCCACTGAGCCATCCCGGCTTCCGTTCCTGTCCCCACCCCCACAGTAAAGCTTCATTCCTATGCGTAGAGGCCCAAAGAAGTAAGAACAAGTTCATGGTCCTCCTGCATCTCTAAGCCAAGCACAGTTCTCATAGGTATGGTAGCTATACATTAGAACTGAACACGGGGACTGTTTTAAAGCAGTGGATTATGCAATTCAGGACATGACTTTCCAGCACAGCCCTAGGCACATAGCAGGGATTCACTGATTAAACTGATGTGAATTTCTTAAGAAGGTCAGGCTCAATGTTTATTTTACCTCCCCCATTTTACTTGCCTGTCTCACTTATATCGACATTCTAAGTCTACAAGGCATGGAACTTTGTATGATTAACTTATTAAATAAATTATTATAAAACACCCCATCATTATATAAAGAGTGACTATGAGTGATAATGATCAAAATACTAAAAAAGCAATGAAATAGATGCTCAGAATGAGAGAAGGAAAGGTATGAGTCATAGGAAGAGAGAAGAGTTAAAGGAGAGATGGGGAAACAGGAAGTAAGAAATTCTCATCACCATAAATATCATCATCCCACTTACTATGTGCTGCCAAGTACTATGCTGAGTAGTTTACAGGCAGCATGGCAACAACCCTAGGAGTTAATTATAATCTCTATTTTATAGGTCAGGAGATTGAGATTTACAGAGGGAAAGGTTCACAGTATGAAGTTAAAACCAAGATTTGAACCCAAACTCTCTAACCATAAAGGCTGTACATTTAAATAGTGTAATAGTTGGAAGTAGTGTTCTTAACTCAGGACTATAAAACTAATAAATTTTTTATATGATTAGCAATGTGTCAGAAAATAGGTACAGCAACTCTAAACTTCTGTATCTTTTTAAATGTAAAATTCCGCTCTGTAACATAAATATAGTCCCAAGGGGCTTTAAAGCATTTAAAAATATACAGACAGCATAGTAATAAATATAGCACTATTCACAATCCACTGAATTATAAGTATGACTTAACATGAGTATGTAAGCTATACTAAACATTTAATTAAAGGTAATTTTGTATGTCCCTGTAGACTTTAGAAAAAGGTTTAGGATGATTGAACAGGCCAGTTGTATTTAAAAGCTACCCAAAGCAATTTTATAACTTGCCTTCTTTTTTTCTCAGTGTCTTCTATTTTTCTCATTATATTCAAGATTATGTCATTTGGTCAGAACCACACTTAGCACTCTGTTGACAGCTATCAGAGTCCTTCATAACTTGCTGGGAAGCTAGTATACAAATAACAAGAAGCATCAGGAAATTCCTCAGAGAAGTGGTTAGGCAGGCAGAAGATTGTATCCTAACTATGGTGCACCTATGTGTGCATACACTCTGTGTGTGCATTTACGTGTATGCATGTGTATTTATGTTTATGTATGCATATGTACATGTGTGTGTGCATGTGTTGGGGTACAAAGAACAACTTGAGATACTGCTTCTTGAAAGGTAGTGGGGCATTTTGGGGACAACAAAAAATTCTTAACCCTTGTTTAAGACAATCTTTACCAGTTAGCCTTTAGAGAGAAAGAATTGCAGAAACCTTGCAAAGAAATGAAAGAGCATCATAAAGATTGGGTACATTAACTATTAAAAAGATGAATGAGAATTTAAATAAGATGCTAAACTAAGCATTAAATAATTCAGGATGATAAGAAGGATCAGGCCTGGTTCTATAACACTACACTGAAACCAGGGGTAACTATTGCTTTTAACCTTTAAGGTATGTGTGTGTTTTTAACAATTTTTCTAGGTTGGGTTTCCCAGAACCTCAGCGAGGCTGCCATTCAGCCCTTGCTGCAGGGAACTCTGGAATGCAAGTCACACCTGAAGCTGTTTCAACAGTTTCCTCGAAATAGGATTTCAAGGAACTCATACTTCCCACCAGTAGGCATCTGCTAAGGGCCAGCGCAGGAGGATGAAAACTGTAAGGTACTTCCAGAATTTTGCCTGAGGGAAGGGTAGCTGCTGTAGTCTAAGGGCGGTCCCCAGAGAAAAGTCACAGGCACAGGCCATTGCCAACAAGACAACAAAAGCACACTTGAAATTGTGGAGAAATGACCAAAATGATCAAAAGATCTGGGAAGATATGGGCAGAGTAGCAGTTGCTACCCTCTCTAATGGTAGTCTATACAAAACCCCTGTCCTGGGGGACATGTGGAAGGCACTAGGACAAGGGGATCCAAGCCCAGCAGCACGAACCAGGAGGCAACCTTGTGAGAGGCATTTGAAAGTCCTGAAGTGCCATAAAGAATTAGGATGACTGCCAACTTCAGACTTCTTGTTGATTGTCATTTGTTGTTAACCCCTTTGTGCTGGAAAGCATCCACACACAGTGGTAAGGGGCAGGGCATTAGAGCTAGGTAATCCTGGTTTTGAATATAAGATCTGTCACCTATTATTAGTCGAGGGAGCTTTGGGCATGTATTCTAATCTTTCCTCATCTGTAAAAGAGGGATAATGATAGTACTTACCTCAGAGGGTTGTCATAGGAATCAATGAGTTATTCATTGTAAACCACTTGGAGTGGTGTTTGATAATGAGGTAAGCATTCTAGTAGTGATTGTTAAATAAAAATGATGATTACCATGTTCTCTTCATGGTTACCAGTAGGAAAAAACACTTTGGAAATCTCAAAGGGGATTCTCAGCTACCTGACAGACTCCTCCCCAGCCAGGCAGCAGAGTGGGGGAGGGGTGGGGAGAGAAGAAAAATGGTGTTCCAGTGATTCACAGGTCTGGGAAAAAAGGAAACCAAGTGAAAGCAGAAGCAGAGATGTGCCTGTGAATCACAAAGTAGGTCTTCAGAATATGAACCAGGGACCTACCCTGAGAACCTAGAGTGTTTTCGGAACAGGACTAACTCCATTGTAAGTGGCCAATGAGCCCCCACACAGGTGAACCCTCATAGCAAAGACTATCCCATGAAACAGAACTCATCCATGGTTTGGCCAAAAACAGCATGCCTGGAGCAAAACTACCAAAAAACCAGAGGACTGGGTAGAGTCTTTGGAAATTGGGTCATGAATGCAAGGTAACCGGAAATTTCCAGATCAGGTGTGTGTGAAATCAAGATGAGTTGGGACTACCTGTGTTGCTATATTGGTGGAAATCTCCAACCCCTAGAATACTGGGTCCTCAGACTAGAACTCCTTGCTCTCCCTTCTACGAGTAAACACTATAATACAAGTTAAGGGTTTGGAATCAGACTGCCTGGGTTTGTATCCTGACCAAACTGGGTGACCTAAGCCAAGCACATAACCTCTATGGGCCTGTGTTCTCATCTATAGAATAGAATGTATTATAAAAATCGTAGTAATGGTGTTTTGTTGTCATTTTTGTTTTTTCAAGTTTCCCTGGGATATACTTGTATAGCACAGTGCCTGGTATAGAGCACACAACCAAAACATGTTATCTGTTATCATTTGGCCAAATGTCTGAAACAAGACTGGCTCTTGTTGGGCTTATTTAAATATCAGTAGCTTTTTGGTTAGTTATGGTTTATAAAAGCAGAATAGAAACTTTTATTATCTTTCCAGGCTGAGAGGAACATTTTCAGGCTTTTAAAGAAAATCAGTAGAATCTGTTTTCAGAACAACTTCTATGAGAAGCTTGATATGTAAAATGCATGAAAGCTGCTGTGGCTGAGGCCTGAGGGCAGGATCCTGCACTGCTGGCCTCACCCTTCCTCCTCAGCCATCGCATGGGACACCTTGCGGACTCAGAACACCCCTGGCTTTCCAACGTGTCTTCTTTTACAATCTGAAGTTCACCACAGGAAGCGACTTGTTCAAGGTTTCCCCAGCTCAACAATAACAGCACCATTCCCTTTGACAGGTTCCCGCACTTTCATCACCGAAGTGCCACCTGAACCATGTTTGTTTTTGCTAGCCAGAGTGCCATTTAATTTATTTATTTAACAAAGACTTGGTGAATATAGTCCCTTATAGCGATTCTTCTTCTTCTTCTTTTTTAACTCTTAGCCTTGTTATAAGGAATAATACCCACGAACTCACATTTGAGGTTTTATATACACACACACACACATATTAGTATGCATAGAAACTAACAAGTATGGAAATAAAAATATATTTGTTTACATACCATTTAAAGTTCATTAATTCACATGAGTACACATACATGTGCACATGATTTCCATACTTCATTTTGGAACCTACTGCTCAGTTTGCAAAAGAAAAAAAAACTTTAAGGGAACTAATTCAGGGCAAGTACTGTGACTACCAGATACCAGGAGGTTCAGGGATTTGCTGGGCTCTGTTCCCTGTGGTTCTCAATTCAACAGGATGCCATAAATTTAGAATGAGATTAAAGCATGACTACAGTGGAGTTGGTTTAAGTCTTAGTTTTTTCTTTTAATTAGAAACAAGGGGAAGCTACTGGACCACATGCTCTTTGAAACAGTCTTCTGTCCTATAATTCAGTGGGTTCTACACACTATGGAATATTTGGATTTATAACTTTTAAGGACATTTCTGTAAATCTTTCGTGTGTACACTTTCCACTAACAAAGTTGCAGTCAGGGGATGTCTGGACAGCTCAGCGGTTCTGGCGCTTGTCTCCCAATCACAAGGCCTGGGGTATGATTCCCAGTCCCAGCCTGTGCAAACCCATATGCTGAACTGTGGCACAACTGGTAGCTACCAGGATGGCCTGGCTGTGAAGGTTCATTAACACTCTGTGCTTCAGTGTCTTTATTTATAATGCAAGAATACAAATAGTACCTACCTCATAGGTTTACTTTGAGGATTAAATGAGATAATTCGCATAAAGTATTTGGCACATATAAAGCACTACAAAACACGCTAGCTATTATTCTCATCATGACCCTCAACATTGTCATTATTCTGTTAGACAAATTGCCTGAAGTAGATATGGTCATTGCAACAGATTCCACAGATTGACTCACGCAACATCCTTTTCTAAGACATGCAGTGCCTGGTCTCTTTTGTAGCTAGGGTTCTGCATACAACCCAGGTTCTGCCAAGCAGATGCACATGTGCCCCCAAAAGGAGAAAGTGATTCAAATAAAGTGGGAGCTGCATGTGGGTGGATCCATCTTTTTGTAAGCATGATGGTGGAGAAGCTTTGGTAGAACTTCCACCGTCTAGTTCCTAGCATCATAGTATTGAGTGGTGAGCTGCAGCGATGTGGTATGCATGAGAGCAGGCCAGCAGGGTTGGACATTTCTCTGGGGATGTTCTGGCCATGTGTTATCCTAGTCTGTTTCCCTGGCACTGCTGGAAAACCGAACACCCTGCTGTAATCCTGTTTTGGTAACAGTAGCTATGGTGGATTCTGTTGTCTGCAACTAAGAACACAATAATTATCAAAATGATCAATACAGTAATTATCAGAATAATCCTAATTACTACAGTAAAAAAGATTTCTTTATTAAGTATATTCAGGCTACAAAGGGATAAAGAACAGCATATGTAAAAACCTTGTCCTTGCCTTCAAAATGTTTTCATCCTAAAAGGTACCCCATGAAAGGAAACTTCTTTTTTTAAGGTTTAATTTTCTTTGTTTGTCAGCTGAAAGCCTTTTGCGAGGAATTTGCAGAATGAATGAACTCATTAAACAACATGAAGCCTTACTGAATAGAATTCTCATTTGAGTCTTTATGACAGGGGAGCCTACCTGGCAGTGTTCTTTGTAAATTATAGTGGGAGAGCTGAAAGGTGTGCCAAAAGCCAATGAATGTGCTTAAGTACTTGGCTCAGTATGTTGTACATGGTTATTAACATACTAGTACCCAGGAGTGCGCTCAATTGCAATTACGAGAACGCCTTGAAAGAAACAATGAACAAGAGCATTGAGATCTATCTCCAGACAGATTTTGAATTAATGAAAAATAACTGTGTGATGGGTATAGGCCTGGGTAAAGTGTGGATTCAGTTTTACCAGGGTTCTCACCTCTCTTTGTTCATGTTGTTTGATAAAAATAATGTCAAATTCTTGGCTTGTTCTCTGAATGACTGTGCCCTTGTGAACAACTCTCTTGTCATTTTAATTTAGTACCTAATTCCCCATCCCCCACCTCCTTTATATCCTCCTGGCAAAATGAAATGATCTCCTCAAAACAGATCAGGGAACTTCTATCATACTAAACTAAAAGGCAAAACTGCCAAATGCTTGTTACTTGTTTTTTGTCTTCCTTAAGGAAAGAGCACTATCTTATATCTTATAGTTCTGGAGGTCAGAAGTCTGAAATCAGTTTCACTGGGATTTAGCCAAGTGTCCGCAGGACTAGTTTTTTCTGGCGGCTTCCGGGAGAACCCATTTCTTTACCCTTTTTCCAGCTTTTGCAGGCCACCAGCGTTCCTTGCCTCCTGGCCCCTTCCTCAGATCACTTCTTGTTTTCATGGTCACAACTCCTACTACTGACTCTGATCCTCCTGCTTCCTTCTGCTGCTGCTTCTTTTTTTTTTTTTTTTAAGATTTATTAGGGGTGTGTGTGTGTGTGTGTGTGAGAGAGAGAGAGAGAGAGAGAGAGAGGCAGAGAGGCAGAGAGAGGCAGAGAGAGACAGAGACAGAAGGGGGAGGGCCCAGAGCCGTCTCCAGAGCTGTACATCATTAGCTGTGACATGATTTCATTCCACACAGGTGGATGTGGGGCCGTGCAGGGCAGGAACCAAATCTGGGGCCTCCCACATGGGAGGTGAGAAACTTCACCGCTCAGCCCTCCCAGTAGTTAGCACTTCTGCCACAGTTCAGCATATGGGGTTAGCACAGGCCGGGGCAAGCGCTTGACTTCTAAGCTTTCCCAGCACCCCCCTGCTTCACTCCTATGAGGACCTTTGGGATTATATTGGGCCCACCTGCATAATCCAGGGTAGTCTCTCCACCTCAAAGTCCATTTTGCCCTCTAAAGTAATATTCGCAGGTTCTAGGGGCTAGAATATGAACATATGGGAAGAAGGGGCTTATTCAGCCTACCACAGGTGGCAAGAAACAAGAGTTCTAATCATGCTTCCTCAGTCAGTGGGGGCTTACAAGGAGAAATGAGAGAATAGAAAATCAAGAAAACCAACTGGCATTTGAGATACAACCCAGATACTTGGTTATCTTGCTGGCTTCTTGGCAGTAGGTGTCTTTTATTTGAGACTCTAGACTCCAACATGTACCAGGACTGCCTCCACTTTTTTTCCTGACTGATTACCTCAGTGTCTCTAGCAGTCCAATTGAGTCAGCTAGACACCGTCCTGCAGAAGTTGTGCCTTTCCTACCAAGCTCTTGTATCAGGGCATCTCATTGGCTGCCATTTAGCCAAGAGAGGACAGCTTTTGAATCAGGTGCCAACCCTTGGTCCAGTCAGCTTTGGTCAAGAAAGCATGGCCACAGGACACAAAACATGATCCTGGCTACACAGGAACCAACAAACATTTTTCTCTGACAGGGGCTGAGAGATGGCAAGAGATTTCAGAACTTACCTCCAAGAACAATGTCAGTGACCTCAAGAGTTTAGGTAATAAGTTTTTGCTTCCTGATTTTAAAAACTGATATGTTTACAGGTGCTTATTCAAATGGGTTTTAGTTACCATTTACAAAGTATTTTATTTTGTTATTGTTAAATTTATTGGGGTAGTGTTGATTGATAATAACTACATTATTTCCAGGTGTACAATTCTTTATTACATTGTCTACATATTGCATTATGTGCTCACTACCCAGAATGAGCTCTTTTTTCATCACCATGTATTTGAACAGTGCTGCAATGGGGTACATATATCTTTGCAAATTAAGCTTTTCAAGTTTTTTGGGATAGGTACCCAGAAGAGGGGTTGCTGGTTCATATGGCAATTCCATTCCTAATTTTTTGAGGAATCTTCATACTGCCTTCCAGAGTGGTTGTACCAATTTACATTCCCACCAGCAGTGTATGAGGGTTCCTTTTTGTCCACTGCCTCTCCAGCACTTGTTATCCCTTGTCTTGTTGATTATAGCCATTCTAACAGATGTGAGGTGGTATCTCATTGTGGTTTTAATTTGCATTTCCCTAATTGCTAGAGATGTTGAGTATTTTTTTATGTATTTGTTAGCGATTTGTATGCCTTCATGGATAAAATGTTTGGTTAGGTCTTCTGCCCATTTTTTAATTGCATCGTTAGTTTTGTTGTTGAGTTGTATGAGTTCTTTATATATTTTAGGTATCAGCCCCTTATCAGAGGCATTGTTTGCAAATATTTTCTCCCATTCAGTTGGTTTCCTTTTTTCTTTGTTGATAGTGGCCTTTGCTGTGCAAAAGCTTTTTAGGTTGATATAGTTCAATTCATTTATTTTTGCTTTTACTTTCCTTGACTTCAGGGTCAATTTTATAAAGTGCTTTCTGAACTCAAGGTTTATAAGCTCAGTACCAATGCTTTGTTCTATGCACTTTATTGTTTCAGGTCTTATATGGAGGTCTTTAATCCATTTTGAGTTAATTTTGGTATATGGTGACAGTTCACAGTCCAGATTCATTCTTTTGCATGTGGTTTTCTAATGTTCCCAGCACCATTTACTGAAGAGGCTTTCTTTTCTCCATTGTATAATTTTTGCTTCTTTGTCAAAAATTACCTGTCCATATATTTGTGGGTTTATCTCTGGGTTATCAATATTGTTTCATTGGTCTGTATGGCTATTTTTCTGCCAACACCAAGCTGTTTTGATTATTGATGCTTTGTAGTATAGACTGAAGTCAGGGAGTGTGATGCCTCCAGCTTTATTCTTTTTTTGAAGAATTGCTTTGGAGATTTGGGGTCTTTTGTTGTTCCATTTGAATCTGATGATTTTTTAAATCAATTTATTGAAAGGATGTCTGTGGGATTTTTATGGGAATTTCATTGAATCTGTATATTGCTTTGGGCAATATAGCCATTTTAAGTATGTTGATTCTTCCAATTGATGAACATGGAATATCTTTCCATTTCTTTGTATCTTCTTCAGTTTCTTTTAATAGTGTCTTACAGTTTTCCATGTATAAGTCCTTCGTGTTCTTTAAGTATATTCCTAAGTATTTTATTCTTTTTGTTTTGATTGCAAAAGGTATCATTTTTATCCTTTCTTTTTCTGAAGTTTTGTTGTTTGTATATAGAAGTGCTGTGGATTTTTGTACATTGAATTTGTATTCTGCAACTTTACTATATTTGTTTATTATTTCCAATAGTTTTCTGGTAGAGTCTCTAGGGTTTTCCATATGAAGGATCATGTCATCTGAAAGAGTGGCAGTTTAACTTCTTCACTTCCAATTTGGATGCCTTTTATTTCTTTCTCCTGCCTGGTGGCTCTGGTAGAACTTCCAGCACTATGTTGAATAGTGGTGGTGACAGGGGACATCCCTGCCTTGTTCCTGATTTTAGTAGAAAACATTTCAATTTTTTCCCATTCAGTATGACATTCGCTGAGGGTTTGTCATATATGGCCTTTATTATGTTGAGGTACTTTCCTTCTATACCCATTTTATTGTGTTTGATCATAAATGGATGTTGTATCTTGTTGAATGATTTTTCTGCATTAATTAATATAATTATATGGGTTTTTTTTATCTTTTATTTTGTTTATGTGGTGTATCACATTGATCAATTTGTATATGTTGAACCGTCCTTGTACCCCTGGGATGAAACCTGCATGATTGTGATGTATTTCTTTTTAATGCATTGTTGTATTCTATTTGCTAGTATTTTCTTTAGGATTTTTGCATCAATGTTCATCAGAGCTATTAGTCTATACTTTTTTTTTGTTATGTCCTTACCAGGCTTTGGTTATTAGAGTAATGTTGGCCTCATAGAATCAGTTGGGAAGTATTGCCTGGTCTTCAATTGTTTGGAAAAGTTTGAGGAGAATAGGTATTAGTTCCTCTTTGAATGCCTGGTAAAACACATTAGTGACACCATTTGGTCCTGGACTCTTGTTTTGGGGGAGGTTTGGGATGATTGTTTCAATTTCCTTACTGTTGATTGGTCTGTTTAGATTATCCAGTTCTTGATTCAGTCTAGGTAGACTATATGTTTCTAAAAACTTGTTTATTTCTTCTTTGTACTTGTGTGGTATCAGTTGTAATTTTCTCTCTTTCATTTCTAATTTAGATTATTTGTGTCTTTTCTCTTTTTTCTTTTGGTGAGCCTAGCCAGGGTTTTGTCAATTTTATTACTTTTTTCAAAGAACCAGCTCTTTGTTGCATTATTTTTTTCTACTGATTTTCTATTCTCTATTTCATTTAGTTCTGCTTTAATTTTTATTATTTCCTTCCTTCTGCTGGCCTTGATTATTTTTTGTTCTTCTTTTTTTAATGCTTTAAGATGTGATATTAGGTTGTTTACTTGTAACTTTTCTTGTTTTTTGAGATAGGCCTGTAGTGATATAAATTTTCCTCTTAGTACTGCTTTCGCTGCATCCCAGTAATTTTGGTATGTTGTATTTTCGTTGCCATTTGTTTCTATGTATTTTTTTTTTAAGATTTATTTTTTTTATTTTTGACAGAGAGAAACAGAGACAGAGAGAAGGGGGAGGGCCCAGAGCAGGCTCCATAGTTGACATTAGTTTTCCACATAGTTTCACTCCACAGGCGGGCACAGGGCTTCTCAGGGCAGGAACTGGGCCAGAAGCCTCCCACATAGGCCCCGCAAGAACTGAACTGGGGGCACACCCCAGTTCAGCATATGGGTTCGCATGGGCCCGGGCTGGAATTTGATCCTCTGTCCCTGGGGCTTCAAAGTGAGCGCTTAACCTGCTGAGCCATCCCAGCTTTCCCTCTATGTATTTTTTAATCTCTTCTTTTTATTTCTTCTTTGATCCAGTCATTATTTAATAACATGGTGTTTAATCTCCATGTATATGTGGTTTTTCCTGCTTTCTTTTTGTATTGACTCCAATTGGCAAAGCTTTGTGATCAGACAGTACACTTAGTATGATTTCAATCTTCTTAAATTTGCTGAGGCTAGCTTTGTGTCCCAGCATGTGCTCTATTCTTGAGAATGTTCCATGTGCCCCAGAAAAAAATGTATAGTTATGTGTTGGAATATGAAGTGTCCTATAAATGTCAACTATGTCCAATTGCTGTAATGTATCATTTAAAGTTAATATTTCCTAATTTATTTTCTGTTTGGATGATCTGTCTATGGCTGTCAAGGGAGTGTTTAAGTCCCCTACTATAATTGTGTTTTTGTCAATTACTCCTTTTAGTTCTCATAGTAGTTGCTTTGTAAATTTTGGTGCTTCTTGGTTGGGGGCATATATATTAATAAGTGTAATATCTTGTTGTATTATCTCCTTTATCGTTATGAAATTTCCATCTTTGTCTCTTATTATCTTTTTGATCCTGAAGTCAGCTTCGTCAGATGTAAGTACGGCCACACATGCTTTTCTCTGAATGCCATTTGCTTGGAGTAATTTTTTCCACCCTTTCACTTTGAGTCTGTGTTTGTCTTTGTGGCTGAGGTGTGTCTCTTGTTGGCAGCATAAGATTGGTTTTTGTTCTTTAATCCAGTTTGCTACTCTATGTCTTTTTATTGATGAGTTCAGTCCATGTACATTTAGGGTGAGGATTGATATATGAGGATTTCCTATTGCTTCTTTGCTTTTTTTAATTCCCATTGGTTATTTTAGTTTGATAGTGTTTATAACTGTTTTCTCTTCTTTTATTGTTGTGTCCCAGTTCTAAGTTCTTTTTCGCTGGCTACCATGAACTTTATATAACAGAAAGTTTCATATATGCAGTGGTTTCTTTTCATAAGGATGTTCCTTACCTCCATTCTCTTTGGAAATTTAAACCTTTACTTTCTCCCCTTTTTATGTTTATGTTGTTCCAGTTTATCCCTGTTTATTTTTACTTTTGTTTCAGGTCCAATCACCTCCTTTAGTATTTCTTGAAATGCTGGCCTTGTGCTGGAGAAAAAAATGCAACGCTTCATTAATTTGCGTGTCACCCTTGCATAGGGGCCATGCTAATCTTCTCTATATTGTTCCAATTTTAATATACATGCTGCTAAATTGAGAACAATTTCCCTCTTATTACTGCTTTCACTGTGTCCCAGTAATTTTGGTAGGTCGTGTTTTCACTGTCATTTGATTCTGTAAATTTTCTACTCTCTCGTTTTATTTCTTCTTTTATCTAGTTATATTTTAATAACATGTTGTTCACTCTCCATGTATATGTGATTTTTTTCTTTCTTAAAACAGCTGATCTCTAGTTTCAAAGCTTTGTGGTCTGAGAATACACTTGGTATGATTGGAATATTCTTGAATTTTCTGAGGCTTGATTTGTATGCCAGAATATGGTCTATCCTTGGAAATGTTTCATGTTCCCCTAGAAAAAAATATATAGTCCTGTGTTGCAGGATGGAATGTCCTGTAAATGTCAATTATGTCCAGTTTCTGTAATGTATCATTTAAGGCTGCTGTTTCCTTATTTATTTTATGCTTGGATGATCAGTCCAAGGTTGTCAAGAGGGTGTTTAGGTCCCCTGCAATAATTAATTGTGTTTTTGTCAGATTATCCTATTAGATATGTTAGTAATTGCTTTGTATATTTTGGTGCTTCCTGATTAGAAGCATATATATTAATGAGTGTCATGTTTTCTTGATGTATTTCCCCTTTTGTCATTATAAAATGTCCATCTTTATCACTTATTACTTTTTTTATCCTGATGTTTATTTTATCAGAAATCAGTGTGGCCACTCCTGCTTTTCTTCGAAAGCCATTTTCTTGGAGTACTGTTTTCCACCTTTTTACTTTGAGCCTGTGTTTGTTCTTGTGGCTGAGGTGTGTCTCTTGTAGACAACAAATGGCTGGGTTTTGTTTTTTAACCCTTTCCAATCCAATTTTTATACAACCCACATCCCCCCAAACTCCAATTTATTTTGGTCAGGAAAGAGGTCGGTGGATTTCTATTACTATACTATAGTTTGAAAGGAGAAAAACATAATATGAACATAAATGGTGATTTATTTTCTTTTTTACAATGTCAGACGTTGTCTGACATCGGAGTAGAAGAGGAAAAGTACAATATCAGATGAGGTCCAACATTGAACTAGAAAGGGTTAATCCAATGTGCTACTCTGCCTCTTTATTGGTGAATTCAGCCCATTTACATCTAGGATGATGATTTAAATATGAGAATTTCCTGTTTCCACTTCTTCCTTCCTTTTTATTTCTTTGTTGTCCCAACTTCCCTTCATTTATTTTGATTTCTTGATTCAGGTCAAATAGTTTTCTTCAGTATTCTTGAATTGCAGGCCTTATGCTAGAGAATTCCCTTAGCTTCTGAGTATCTAAAAATGTCTTTAGTCCTTTTTCATATCTGAAGTTTAATTTGCTGGATAGTTAATTCTTAGCTGAAAATTTTTCTCTTTTAAAAATTTGATATTTTTTCCATTCCCTTCTGGCTTGCAGAGTTTCTCCTGAGAAATCTGATGATAGCCTGATAGGTTTTCCTTTGAAAGTTATATATATTTTTATCCCTGGTGGCCTTGAGGATTCTTTCTTTGTCTTTGGTTTTTGACATCTTCAGAATAATGTGCCATGGAGAAAAATCTGCTATGGTCTAGGCAGTTATGACTCCTGTTTTCCTCTTGAATTTGGGGTTCCAGTTCTTTCCATAGGTTAGGGAAGTTCTCATCTATTCTTTGCTTTAAAAGGCTCTGAGAAGATTCCAACTCACTTCCTTCTGGTTATCTTATTATTCTAATGTTGCTCCTTCTAATGGAGTCAGCTAGTTCTCATAGAGATCTTTAATTTCTCTTGAATCTCAGATCCCTTCCTCCTTCCATCTGCAAACTTTTCATGTATCTATCTTCAATGTCACTAATTTTTTTTTTTTAATTTATTGTTAAATTTGATGAGGTTACATTGGTTGGTAACAATTAGACAGTTTACAGATGTACAAGTCCACCTCACATCATTCATGCATCGTATTATGTGCCCATCACTCAGTATCAGTTCCCCTTCCATCACCTTATATCTAGTGCCCACTCCCACCTCCCCCCACAACTGTCCCCCCGCTCC
>PVKE010005311.1:0-10890 GCA_004027555.1 Craseonycteris thonglongyai
GGAGATTCATCTCTCACATTCAGGGAGACAAGAGGGTCAGAGTGTCCTTTTTCCACTGGCTGGTTCTTGAGCACCTTTAATTCAAACTAATCACTATTCCAAAGTGGTGTATTTTGGGGTGGAATATTCTTTTTAAATATTTATTTTATTGTTTTTTGACAGAGACAGAGAGAGACAGAGAGAAGGGGGAGGGCCCAGAGCAGTCTCCATAGTTGTACTTTATCAATTTTTGACATGGTTTTGTTCCACACAGGTGGGCGGGGGCTGCACAGGGTGGGGACTGAGCTGGGGACCTCTCGCGTAGGAGACATGCCCCCTCAAACCAGGGGCTAAACTGGGGGGCAAGAACTGAACTGGAGGCCCCCCGCATGGGAAGCATACCCCAGTTCACCATATGGGACCATAAGATAGTCTCCATAGTTGTACATTAGTTTTTGATATAGTTTCATTCCACAGGTGGGTGTGGGGTTGTGCAGGGCAGAAACCAGGCCAGGGGCCTCCCATATGATAAGTACGCCCTGGTGAGATCTCAAATGAGGCACACACACCCCAGCTCAGCACATGAATCTGCACAGGCCAGGGCTGGGATTCGATCCTCAGACCATGGGACTGCAAGACAAGAGCTCAACACGCTGAGCCATCCCGGCATCCCCTTTGTTGACATTTAATAAAACAGTTATTTACTTTGATTTTGCAGGAATTTGGCAGTGGGAAGCTGGGTATTTTAGAGATGTTTGGTTGCTTTTAGGTCTCAAATCTGTGTTTTGAGCCACAAAACACTCAGAAGCCCTTGGATAGCTCAGACTCCACATCATTACCTAGTCTATCAAGTTGCCTAATGTCCTTAATTTACCTTCACATTTTTCATGAGTAGTGGGCTGTAGTAACCTTTAACTTTTGATAGGTATCTTATCACCCTGCATTCAGTAAGACTGGACAAATTCTCCCTTGACTAATGAACTGTACAATTTCCTGGCATCAATTGATTTGATCTACTACAGAACAAATACAGCTGTCCTGCCCTCCATAGAACCAGCAGGTATATGCGATTTGTGGCTTCTCTGGCAAGAGAAATGATGGCCTGGTTGCAAGCAATCTCAGTAGATTTGCAGACCCTGAGACTTCAAAGAGAGTGCTCAACTCGCTGAGCCATCCCAGCATCCCAAGAACAATTTCTGATTGTTGCTATTCATCCCCAATTCTTTACTGCCCATTCATTCTTCAACCCAATGCATCCATTGTTGCACTAAAGCCCTTAGTATTGTATCTCCTTCTAACCACTCCCACTTTTTGAAAACTCCTTACTTGTTTTCATTTCTCCCTTCATTTCCCTTTTCACTCTGGATGTATTTTCTGAGACTCTGGTAGAGTCTTCTTTCCCTTCCTGCACCTACATGTCTGCTCCTCTGTTCTGTATCATTCTCATTCAGTATACTTTCCCCCTTTGGGACCTCATATACTCATACATGCATGAATTTATTTAATAAATAAGGCTGATGATTACCCATTCTATTTTTTTTCCAATCCAGACCTCTATATACAACCCTTTACCTGCTTTAACATGTCCCAAAATTAACTCATTGTCTTTATTGTCCTATTCTTTTTTTCCCCTCTATTTTTTTTCTTGGTAATGTGGTCACCATCAAGTCATTCTTCAAAGTGGAAACCTAGGCGTTATCCTCAACTACAATCTTCCACAACTAATTAGCCAAAGGTAATGCTGCTCCCTAGTACTTACTAGCTCCTTCCCTTATCCAAGACTCTAATCCTGCTTTAAAGACTTTACCTCTTTTATCCTGTCCTTACTGCAACAGTATTTTAAGAAATCTCCCATTCTCCAGTGGATCCTCTAATTCATCCTCCACACCAGAGTTAGAATGTTTCTAAAGGGCAAATTGGATCAAGTTATTCCTCACTTAAAAAAAAAAATTCTGGGGATGTCAGGATAGCTCAACAGGTTGAGTGCTTGCCTTGTAACCATGAAGTTTGGGGATCGAATCCCAGCCCTGGCAAATGCAAACCCATATGCTGAACTGTGGTACAACTGGTCACCACTGGGATGGTGGTAAAGTTTCTTGTCTCCCATGTGGGAGGCCCCCAGTTCGGTTCTCTCCACGTGGCCCCACATCCACCTGTGTGGAATGAAACTATGTCACAACTAATGATGTACAACCATGGAGACTCCTCTGGGTCCTCTCCACTTCTCTCTCTCTCACCTTCTCTCAAAAACAATAAAATAAATCTTAAAAAAAAAAAATCTTTCAAAATATTCCATAGCTTTCAGTTTAAAAATTAAACTCCTCTACTTAATACAGGGTTTTTCATGATCAGGCCTCTGGGAATGCAGACAATCAGCTTTATCTCCTCCCACCACGATTAGTTACACTTCCTTAAATCTCCTGCAACCTCTCAACCTTCAAACGTGCTATTCTCTCAGTCAAGTGTATCCTTACCACTTTATTTTTATTTTTTATTCTAAGCAAGAGAACTGGGAGAGGGCAAGAGAAGAGTTTCTGGAAAGCTAGTAATGTTCTATTTCTTGATAGTATTTATCATATTTTTACAAAAATTCTCAGATTGTCACTTATAATTCATGCACTTTTCTCTATGTACACAAAACTTTATATAAAGTTATTGAGGGGATGCTGGGATGGCTCAGCAGGTTGAGCACTCATCTTGCAGCCCCAGGTCTGAGAATTGAATCCTGTCACCGGCCTGTGTGGACCCATATGCTGAACTGGGGTGTGTCCCCAGTTTGGTTTTCACCAGGGCGAGCCTCTTATGGAAGAGGCCCCTGGTTCTGCTCTTATCTAGAGAATGCTTCCCATGTGGAAGGGCCCTGGCTCATGGGGGTGTCCCTCCCATGTGGGAGACCCCCAGCTGGTTCCTGCCCTGCGTAGCCCCAGGCCCACCTTTGGAATGAAGCTATGTAGAAAACTAATGACGTGCAACTATGGAGACTGCTCTGGACCCTCCCCCTTCTCTCTGTTTCTCTGTCTCTGACAAGAACAATAAAAAATAAATCTTTAAAAAGTTACTGAAAACTTAAAAAAAAAAAAATGAAGCTCATGGGTATCCTCTGGAAAGCCTTCTCTGAATCTTCAAGCTAAATAAAATGACCTCTCCCTTGCATTTGTCTGTGTACTGGGTCAAATTGGGTGAAATTGTGGGTTGCTGGTGTCTCCCTCCTCTAGGCATTTTTTAAGGGGAAAGATTGTTTCTCATTAACTTTTAGGAGCAGCACCTACCACCGCATTCAGCAAAACAGTAGGTGATCAAAAGATAGTGATACAGACATAAAGAACTCCTCTCTCTCTCCTGGAGGGAGATATGGGCAGCCTGATTGACCAGTCATAGTCACGAGAAAGTGAAACTAGATTCCACAGGGTTTTGACACAGTCTTGTTCCTATTAAAATCAACAACTTTTTCCAGAAACTGAAGGATGGGCTAAGCTCAGCCCAGGTAGAGGAGAACCAAGAAGCAAATTTCATGGATAGACATATATGTATAGATTGAAAGCCTAGAACAAGAGATTAGAATTGAGGTTATTCAACGAGACTAGAGTTTAGAAGATAGACAGGACAGAAGTAAGCCAAAGGGTTCCTGGGGTGATTATGGGAAACACAAGCTCATGTTCGTGCTTTGAGTTTAGGGTGTAAGTGCTGTTAGCTACGTGGGTGCAAGTCACACTCGACTATGGGGACCAGAGATAGAAGGGACCTCCAATTAGACAAGGGATTGGGGCCACTGGGTGATATATTCCTCTCAAGAACAACTGCCTCCAAGGAGCAAAGCTTTAGGCAGTGGAGAAACCAGCAGTCTGTTCTTAATTCACTCTCTCTTTGTAACCTTTATATCTAGTCATTCACCTCATCAAATTGTGCCTCTATAATTGTCTCCTGCCTCTCATTTGTAATTCTCATTGATACCAACTTAGTAGTAATATATTTTAAATGTCCCAAAAGATTAGTTGGACTAATTAAATTGTCCTTTGGGGAATTTGAAAAAATTGCCATTAACCATAAGAATTAAGAATAAAAAATAGGGATGCCTGGATGGCTCAGCAGGTTGAATGCTTGCCTTGCAACTGTGAAGTCTGGGGATTGAAGTCCCAGCCCCTGGCCCATGCAGGCTTGTATGCTGAACTACAATGCAACTGGTCACCTGAGGGTTCTAACCTCCCACAAGGGAGGCCCCCGGTTGGGTTCCTGCCCCACAAGGCCCCACATCCACCTGTGTGGAATGAAACTGACACAGCTAAAGATGTGCAACTGTGGATGCTGTTCTGGGTCTCTCTCACCTTCTCTCGAACAATAAAATAAATGTTAAAAAAAAAAAAAAGAATAAGAAATAGAGACGATAGAAGCATTCATGATGAATTGTATTCAAGGGAAGCTATTATGGAACAGAAACTCTGAATAAGCAGAGGGAATCAGCTATTATCAGGGACGTGAACAGAGAGAACCCTTAGGGAGAAAGAGACACGAAGAAAGAGGTCATGTAGTCCCTGAAAAAGAAAAAGAAAAAATGTAGCCAGTCACTAGAACCATCTCACTCATTTAGTAAAACCATCTCACTCCAAGGTACTGTCTATATATGGCTATAAAATAAGTCTTTTTTTTTTTTTTGAGTAATTTGAGTTGGTCTGTTATCTGCAACGAAATGAGCTACCCTAAGACAATGACAGGCTTGAGAGTCAGATGTATTGAAGTTCAAATCCACCTTGGGGTTATGCTATAGTGACTGGGTGAGGTAAAATATGAAAAGCAACTAGCGCGTGACAAGCATACAAGCTGCACTCAAACATGTCAACTCTCTGTGATGCATGTTTTCTGTGTCAACTTGGTTAGGCCCCAGTGATTCAATCAAAAGGCTAATCTAGGTGTTGCTCTGAGGTGTTTTGTAGTTCTAACGTTCAGTTGACTAAGTATTCTACATAATGTGGGTGGGTCTGATTCAATTAGTGTAAAAGGATTTAAGAACCAAACTGAGGCTGTTCTTCAGAGAAGTTCCTCCTGAGGGTTCCTGCCTTTCCTGACAGCCTGCACTGCACATTTGGGGACTTGTTTGGTAGTTCCTGCAATCAAGTAAGCCAATTCCTTACTGTAAATCTCTTACTGGTTTGTCTTTCTCTGGTTGAACCCTGACTGGTAGACTCTTTTTCTTGCAGATTTTTCACCCCACATAATTTTATAAATCATTGCTAGTAGCAGAAGAATTGTTAGATACTCAAAGACCCAGGCTATTCTCTTTGCTTCACTTGTATTACTGAATTTTTCTCAACTCTTTAAAGCTTTGAAATATTCTACATGCTATGTAAACCGTGGAGAGTGTAAAGTAATGAATTCTTATTGAGTATTAAATTTTAAATAGTATTTTCTTTAACTTTTTTAAAACTTACAAGTTTTACTTTTATACAGAAATATTTGAAGTCAAAAATGAAAGTTCCCTTTTTCCATCTTCTAATTTTTCTCTCTGGAGATAACTACTGCTAATCATTTGGATTTTATCTTCTCAGGCTTTTTTGCTAAGTGTATATGTATATAAATGTTTATGTTTTAAAAAGGGCTTTATGGGGAAGCCGGGATGGCTCAGTGGGTTAAGCGCTCACTTTGCAGCGCCAGGGACCGAGGATTGCGTCCTGCCCCGGCCCGTGCGGAACCATGTGCTGAGCTGGGAGCTCCCCCAGTTCAGTTCTCTCTCTGTCTCTGTATCTCTCTCTCTCTGTAAAAAAACAATTAAAAAAAAAAATTAAAACAGAGGTCTCCAACAATTTAAAAAAAAAAGGGCTTTATGTAGACACACACTCAGTATAAAATAGATCAAGCTATGCAAAGTTTTAAAACAATATTTTTACTTAGCAATATGTTTTGGATATTTTTCTCAGTCTCTCTGTATATTCATATTGTAACGACATCATTCCTTCCTAAGTTGTGGCTACTCTTTTTGAGTGTTACTGATCTATAATATGTTTACTATTCTACTATTGACTTTCACTTGCTTCTTACAACAAAGCAGGAATAAATACCCTTGTATATGTAATTTGGGGTACATATATAGGAAATATACGGTATATATATTTTTTTAAGTTTTTTTTTTCGGGTTTCCTTGTATGATTTTTATTAATTTATTTTATTTATTTATTCCTTTATTGTTTTTGACACAGAGAGAGAGAGATACAGAGCCAGAGAGAGAACCGAACTGGGGGAACCCCCAGCTCAGCATATGGGTCCACACAGGCCAGGGCCGGGACTCGATCCTCGGTCCCCGATCCTCGGTCCCCGGCGCTGCAAAGTGAGCGCCCAACCCGCTGAGCCATCCCGGCTTCCCCAGGAAATATATCTTTAGATTAGATTTCTAGCTGTGGAATTACTGGGTTAAAGATTACATATATTTAAAATACTGTATTAGTTGACTCTCACCAAAAGTATATGGGATTACTATTTAATCAGAGTGGTATCATCAGTGATTAAGATTCTTTGACCAAGTTCATGAGGATCACAATTGAGCCATTTATCACTTTATTCACAGGAATTTTTGAAAACATTAACATATTTAACATTTTGTCCAAGGTCTACTAAATTTCCACCTCCTCCATCAATGTTTTTTTTTGATTTATTTAAACCACAGTAATCTATGCTTTGTAGAAATCCAAAGAATTACTGTTGACATTTATTTGTCACTAAGTTATATAGTAACTTCTCAAACTGCATTGTGATTGTATTGTAATTCAATTTATGAACTTTAGAATGACAACTCTATTGTAGTCAGGACTTTGGAAAGAACCCACAATCAAATCAACTAGTGAAGCAATTAGTTGAATCCAATCTAGAAGTTAGCTGTAATGGTAGGGGGTACCAAATTCCATCTATCCAAATACGGTAACTAAAATCTGGTTGTTGAGGGTATTTGGGGATCTTTTGTTGACAAATCTACTGTATAAAAGGGCCCTGGGTCCATTCTTACTCTAACAGAATAAATCTGGAACTATGTAGTTCTTAGATTGTAGTTCTTAGATTTGGTGTTCTGGTTTGCAGTCTCTGATGGATAAGCAACTACATTATTGTCCTGAATTTCCAGCCCATTTTAGATACTAAATTCTATCATTTTAAGGAGAATAATAAACATTTGGCAGCTTTATAAAGGTCTGGGTTTTTTGATCACAATGCTATACACCTAGTAAGTATTATGAAGAATGAATGAATGCTTAAGAGAAGCCATTTATTGCTTATGAGATTTTCTTAAAAACAACCATTATCACCACCATAGAATAATTCTCAGTAAACTGTAAAAGAATTAGTGAACACCATTACCTATTGCAATGAACTAAGCAAGAGATTTTAATAACTCCAACTAAAGTTTGTCAACAGCCTTCAGCCAAAGACTATGCAAAGAACAAGTTGGATTTATTATTCTTGCGGTGAGAACACATGGGGATCTATGAGCCACAAAGTGCCTCAGTTAGAGGGTGTTTCTCTTACTGAGACATTTCATGACTACAAGTTCAATAATAGAATTTGGGCTTTGGTTTGGTGATTTGGGGCAGGGTCTATGAAAGAGGATTTGCTTTAGATACTGTGAGGGAGTGGGTCAAGTCATTTTAGCCAAGAGAAGGGTTACTTGGTATTTTGGGTGGCTTACACAAATTATGAAGTGGCTTTGCTTTCTCATTTTTTCATGGTTTCAGAGTAATCATGTCTGAGGTTGGTAATTTATGGAATTATGTCCAACTGGAAAATAATATGGGTTGTTGGGCCAGTTTTTAACTATCAAGGGCTGCTTCCCCTCCACCCCCCCTCTGGTGCTACCCTGTTTCCCTGAAAGTAAGACATCCCCCGAAAATACGACCTCCCCGAAAATAAGACATCCCCAATAATAAGGCCTCCCCTGAACATAAGGCCTCCCCGATAATAAGGCCCCGAAGCTACTGGACTCTGGACCGTAACGGAGGGCGCTGCGTACAGCTCACTGTTGGCCGCAGTGCAGCAGGAACAGACAGGAAGTGCGAGGTCTCTTTTAATCAGAAGATGATGACATGACTGTCATTGAATAAATAAGTAAATGTACCATAGATTGTTGTACATGGAAATAATGGTAGTAACAAGAAATTCTTTTTTTTTTTTAATTTTTTTTTTTTTAAATTTATTGCTTTTGACAGAGAGAGAGAGAGATACAGAGACAGAGAGAGAACTGAACTGGGAGCACTCTTCAGTTCAGCATATGGGTCCGCACGGGCCGGGGCCCGGACTCGATCCTCAGTCCCCAGCGCTGCAAAGTGAGCGCCTAACCCACTGAGCCATCCCGGCTTCCCCTAAGAAATTCTTGATACTGTAGGATTCACAGTTTGTTTGGTTATGCTGGTTTGTGATGACAACTACTACCATACTGTATACAGGTAATAAATTTCCTTTTTTTTTTTCTTCAACAATAAATGTGTACCGTATTCTTCTTCATGGAAAAATAAGACCTAGCACATCTTTGGGAGCAAAAATTAATATAAGACACTGTCTTATTTTTGGGGAAACAGTAGTAGAGGAGACAGAGAAAAGTAAATAAATCCAAGACAATGTCCTGCATACAGTGTCTATGAAACTGGATAGGGGGCAAGGGTGATGTCAGGGATGATTTCGAGGTTTCTGTCTTGTAAACTGAGGATAGTAACGTTATTCACTAAGATAGCACTAACTTTGTGTTATCTACCTTCCAATTTAATGCCCCCAAATACAGATGCTTCTTGATTTAATGACGGAGTTACATCATGATAAACCCATTGTAAGTTGAAAATACTATCATAAGTCAAAAATACTTTTAATACAGCTAACCTACCAAACATCATAGCTTACCGTAGCCTATCTTAAGTGTGCTCAGAACACAATATACAAAAAATGCTAGCAACACCATGCACTGTAGAGTATTAGTTGTTTACCCTGGTGATTGCGTGGTTGACTGGGAGCTGCCCAGAATTATGAGAGAATATCATTGAATATCACGAGTCTGAGAAAGATGAAAATTCAGAATTTGAAGTATAGTATCTATTGAATGCACATTGCTTTTGCACCATCATAAAGTCAAAGATAATAGGTCAAAAATCAAAAGTTGGGAACCATCTGTACATTAAAAGGTAACATTATCATACCCATTTTACATAATTAAAATTAAGGCTTTACGCAAGTTAAATACTACCTTGTCCATTGTGGCATGGAACCAGAACTCAAATTCAGAATAGCCTGACTCAAGTCATACTGACTTTTTAAAAAGTTGAGATAGAATTCACATAATTTTACCATTCAATTATTTTTAGTGCAGTCACAGTGTTTTGCAACCATCACCCCTATTGAATGCCAGACCATTGTCATCACCCCCAAAAGAAACCCTATGCCCATTAGTTACTCCACTCCCTTCTCCCTCTAACCCATGGCAACTATGAATAATTCTGTCTTATGGATTTACTCATTTTGGACATTTCATATAAATGAAATCGTATAAAATGTCATTTTTTGGTTACTTCTTTTTTTTTAATTAAAAAAAATATTTATAGAGAGTAATTATTTTATCTTCAGTGCATATTTATTTTTATTTTATTTTATTTTTGACAGAAAGAGAGATACAGAGACAGACAGCTAGAGAACTAAACTGTGGTAACTCCCCAGTTCAGCATGTGGGTCCGCCTGGGCCAGAGCCAGGATTCGATCCTCAGTCCTCAGGGCTTCAAAGCGAGCGCTTAACCCACTGAGCCATCCTGGCTTCCCCTGGTTACTTCTTTCACTTAGCATAATGATTTCAAGGTTTATCCAGGTTGTAGCATGTATCAATTACTCCATTCCTTTTTATGATTGAATAAAATACCATTGTATAGATACACCACATTTGTTTAACCATTCATCAGTTGATGGACATTTGGGTGTTTACACTTTTTATTTTTTAAAATACAGTGTTCCCTCGCCACTTCGCGCTTCATGTTTTGCGGCTTCTGTGCTTCGCAGGTTTTTCCAAAACATTCATCAAAAAATAAAAATGAAAAAATACAACCATGTCGGCAGCCACATGGCGGAAAGGAGCGTTGTTTCATGTGGATGCGCGAGAGAGAAGGATCCCTGCATGTCAAAGAGATAAGGTGACTCAGAGTCCATCCCACGGGCTCATAAAGGCGCGTGATTGGTTTCCGTGCGACATCGACCCATGAGAGGACGAGTGGGTTTATCCCTGTGAGCTGATTGTCTGCGCATCATCGCAGCCTCACCTAGCATCTTCTCTTGTTGGATCTCGCCAGTCTTGTCCATGATGTGGACTGTCCCGCATACTGTATTTTAGTGTTGTGTTGGCGATACCTTGTTTTGTTTAAGCGATCACTTTTTTTATTAATGAAGCCCTTATAATGCCGCCTAAGCGCTGTGCCCCTGCGAAAGCTTCCTCCGGGGCGCCCAAGAGGAAGAAGATGATGACCATCAGCGAAAAAGTGAAACTTTTAGATATGATCAAAGAGGGCAGAAGTGATGCATCTGTGGCACGCCATGATGGGGTGAAGGAATCTACAGTGCGGTCCATCAAGAAAGAGGAAGCAAACATCCGCAAAACTGCTTCCATCACCTTCAATAAAGAAGCGAAACGTGTGGTGACTTCGCGTAATAACAGGATTGTGAACATGGAAGCTGCACTGGCATTGTGGATGGCTGATGGCAGGAAAAAGACAGTGAGTTTGGACACTAATATGATCAGGACAAAGGCCAAAGCTCTCTACGACCCAATCTTGCCCGGTGACGACCATGAAGAGGCTGAAGAAGGTGCTGACGAACCTCAAGCCAGTCCTAGCGCTGCCAGGAGGGATTCGCCTCCTCGAGGACGAGGCTTTTCAGCCAGCAAAGGCTGGTTCGAAACATTTCAAAAAAGAG
>PVKE010005311.1:10990-59731 GCA_004027555.1 Craseonycteris thonglongyai
AACTGAAAAGCGTGGCCTTACCCTGGAGAATCTGCAACAATTGTGCAACATGGCAAGAGCGATGCAACAATTTGCACAAGACATGGACGACAATAGGGTTCGAGCTGTCGAGTTCAGCCATCGCGTTGACGGGGTGATGTCCTTGTACAGGGGAATTTTGAAGGAAAAGAAAAAACAAAGACAACAACGACCCATCACCACGTCTCTCTCCAAGGTAAAGCCCCCGGCTCTCCCGTCAGCGCCTCCAGCAGAAGCGGCTCCGAGGGAGCCTAACGCTTCTACGAGTCACGTGAGAGCCTCTCCTCCGCCCCCCACACAAGACTCTTCACCTCTCTCAGAAAGCAATGCTGATTCATGTTTATCACTGTATAAGGTTTTGTCATTAACCTTATTAATTAGCACTGACACGTTTAAGTAAATACGTCTACTGTTGTCATTTTTGTCTTAAATGAGTAAAGTATGAATACTGTTTACATATTTAAAACATTCTTGTACCCGCATACACGAACATTCCTAGGGGCAAATCCTACTTCGCGGTTTTTCAGCTTTCGTGGAAGGTTCTGGTCCCCATTGACCCCGAAAAACAAGGGATCACTGTACTTATAAAAAATATGGTGCATTTATTCTTATATATTTAAACTTTAGCTATCTTAAAAGTACACTTTATTTGATGCAAAACACCTATCAAGACATCTTTCCCACTGATGAAAACAGTTTTTGAACTCAATTTTGATGCTTTTTAGTGCTTCTGCCTTGTTCTGTTTTACCTTTTCCACTTTGATAAAACGTTTCCCTTTGAGAATTTTTTCATCTGAGGAAACAAACAAAAGGCACTCAGGGTGAGACTGGGTGAATAAGGTGGGTGGAGTACAGGTGTCATGATGTTTTGAGTGAAAAACTGCAGAACACAGCGTGGTGCAGGTAGGTGGGCTGTGGTGGTGGAAAAATCAGTTATCTGTTTGCCACAACTTGGACATTTCTTCCATAGACAATGACACTACCTTCTCAAAACTTCCAGATAAAAGCTTTGCTTGACTGTTTGACTCAAATGAGCAAATACTGAGTGGATAAACCCTCTCACATCAAAGAAAGATAATTCTGTTTTTTGTTTGTTTTTGGTACCCGTTAGTATACCTAGGAGTGGAATTGCTGGCTCATACAATAATTTTATGTTTAACTTTTGTGGAACCACCAAATTGTTTTTCACTACACAATTTTACATTTCTGTCAGAAAACAAATGAAAGTTTCAATTTCTCCTTTTTCTCACCCATTGTTACTGACTTTTTTTCTTTTTTGTTTATAGCCAACCCAGTAGGTTTGAGAGGTATCTCATTGTGGTTTTGATTTGCATTTTCCTAATGACTAAGGATGTTGAGCATGTTTTTATGTGCTTATGGGCCAGCTGTAAATCTTCCTTGGAGAAATGTCGATTCAAGTACTTCCGGCATTCTTAAATTTGGTTGTCTGGTTATGAGGTATCAGTTCTTTATATTCTGGATACTACATGCTTATCCCATATTATTTGCATGTGTGTGTATATACACACACATGCATATATATATTCTATATGTTGTCTCTTCACTTATTACTATCTTTTGATGTACAAAAATTTTTGATGAAAGTCTAATTTCTCTATTTTCTTCTTTTGTTACTTGTGCTTTTGGGGTCACTTAAAAGACTGTTATATCCAAGGTCATGAAGACGTCTACCTAGATTTCCTTCTAAGGATTTTATAGTTTTAGTTCTTACATTTAGATGCTTGACAAATTTTGAGTTAATTTTTTTATAAGGGATGTGGTAGAGGCCCACATGCGTTCTTTTGCGTGTGGATATCCAGTTGTCCCAGTATCACTTGTGGAAAAGACTGATCTATCTTCCAACGAATGGTCTGGGCACCTTTGTCAGAAATCAGGTGACCATAGATGAGTGGGCTAATTTCTGGCCTCTGAAGTCTATTCCATCATATTGACTTTTATTTATTTATTTATTTTTGACAGAGAGAGAGAGCGAGAGAGAGAGAGCGAGAGAGAGCGAGAGAGAGCGAGAGAGCGCGAGAGAGAGCGAGAGAGAGAAAGAGAGAGAGAGAGAGATACAGAGACAGAGAGAGAACCGAACTGGGGGAGCTCCCAGCCCAGCACATGGGTCCGCATGGGCCGGGGCCAGGACTTGATCCCCGGTCCCCGGCGCTGCAAAGTGAGTGCTCAACCCACTGAGCCATCCCGGCTTCCTCCTCATATTGACCTTTTAACTTAACTTTTTATAAATAATTAAAAAAATTATTTTATTCAGCATCATATCCACAAAACATCCAAAATTATTTATCATTTATTCAGTTGGTTGAAATGAGGCAGAATCAAATTTTCTGTGGAAAACTACTAAAAATCAGGACAGTGATTTTATAGCAATATTATGACAATGTTAGACTGTTATAATTATGTACTTTATTAGAATCATTTCTACAGGTATAAGTTCATGAAATATTAAGAAATCCATTTCAATATATCTGAAAAGGAAATTATAATATAATATTATACATTACATAGCATTATATAAAATATGAATGAATACACAAAATAAGGATTTTTAATATTTAACTCTTTCACAAACTTATATACAATAAGATTAAAACAATTGTTCATTTAACTTTCCTGTAGATGTGCTTATCTGCATTGCGAGGGTTGCTGGGTAGTAATAGCACAGTGATATGGTTATTCTGAATATTCTTCTCGCTTCTCGGCCTTTTGGCTAAGATTAAGTGAATAATTTGTCTCACAATTAAGGATAGTTGTTAGGGACAAACAGGAACACTCTGCCATGTTCGCACCCACATTTTGCTGGATAAAACATTATGTACATGCAGTGCTGTCATCCTTAACTCCCAAATATTATTGTTTTTAATACTCTGTGTAGGGTTAAAAGACCTGGAGTGCAGAATAGATTTTTTCTTCTTTTTTTCAAGCCACTCCCTTCCAAGCATTCACGATCACATGTGAAGTTTCGGTTGTGGTTTCTAAACTATGGACTACTTTAACAGGAGGCATATATCTGGATTTGCTACTGGAAGCATCAACTCATTTTGGTTGCCATCTTCACAGTTCTCATAGTCTTTATTATCAAATAGCCTGAAGGTGATCATGCGTAGTCCATACTAAGAAAACAATCTTATGTACAAATATAAAAACGTACCTCAGATCATTAAACCATACTGCACATGCTTGGATATTACAATCACCCAGATTCTGTCATTAGGAGGTTCTATATAGACCATGGCCTGCTGTGTGGAAGTTGATCACTGCCACCACCGGAAACGTAGAATGAATCATATAATAAAGGGCGCTGATTATGAAAACATTTGATCCTCCCACGGTGCTTTCAAAGATTTACCTTCTGTTTCTCCCTGCTCCCAGACCCTGCAGTTCTCTGGTTTCCCAGTAGGGGACGGTGTTGCATTAAAACTGCACCAGTTGCAGCATTACCCAGCCCGGCCTGTGTTCCTTCTGTGTGTTTTCAAGATAAAGTCACATATATGAATATTATTGTCTAAGAAATTGAGAGTTGAAGAGAAATCCGAATTCTTGAAGAATTGTTCTTTTACCCACTATCTTTAGACACATTTCAGTGTGTGTGACATTCTTGGAGGTTGGTATCAAAGTCCCAAAGTACGAAATGCATCTCGTAAGTCATCAACCTCATACAGGGGCTGTAGAGAAAGAGGAATATGATTGCGTGGGTAACTTTGTAACATTTGGGAAGAAAGTAAGTTGGGAAGGAGGAGAAAGAAGAGGACTAGGAGAAAGAAGGCATTGTGCCAGGAGGGGAATAAATCCTGAGGAAAGTCTAACAGAATGAAGACTTGTGAGCAAGTGAAGAGAGGGGGATGAGATGGAATCTCAGCAGAGGGCTCTGAATTGTGAAACAACAGATTCACTTGTAGAAGAAATGACAACAAAAAAGTGAAACAGGAAATAAGGTTTCATCAGAGGAAAGCGAGAGAGTAATAAATACACAAAACACATGCACGGATATGAACATGTAAGACATAAAGAAGTGTAAGTTGCTCTCTGAAAAGATGACTTTGGAGACAAAGAAAATGAGAAGCAAAGGAGCCCCTTACCAAAAGGATGCGGCGAAGCTGTCTGGATAGACGAACTGAGTTTTCATGTAGGCCATCCCAGGCTTTGAAAGTTCTTTCACGGTTTTCCACAAAAGTATTCCAGCAGTAAAAGTAATCTTTAAAAGAGGAGGGAAAGGGTAGACGATAGCTCAGATCCCAAATCAAGAGGAGAGAAAGACACCCTCCACCCCATCCCTTTTAAATTCTCATTTTCCCCGGGGCCTTGTGTCCAACCCAATTTTCCTCCCAATTCTAGTTGATAACTTTGGGGCCCCAAAGGTGAACTAGAGCCCTCGTACCATTCTCACCCCCCTGGATTTCTTCCCTGACGCTTCTCAGTCTGGATTGCCATCCCAACGGAGCGCTGCGGCCCTGAGCCGGCTCAGAAAGGTTCCCTTCGCACCTTTGAAGGTCATGATGGCAATTTGGACCCCAGCGCGGTGCAGCCGCCGCAGCCCCTCCGGCTCGGCCTTGCGGTCCTCGCAGAAGTAGAGGCGCGCAGTGAAGATCCTCAGACTGAGGTTGGGGTTCCCTCTCAGGAAGTCAGCCACGTGCCGGGCACAGTCGTAGCAGGGACTCCAAGAGGTGAACCAGGTGACGCGGTAGCACCGGCCAGGGTCCAGGTCCCAGTCGGAAATGTAGCGGAGAAAGAGCAATTCCACGTGGCAACCTGACTGGAGAGAGCACAGGCCTCAGCTGGGGCTCCCTGACCCGCCTGGCGAGGCTGGTAGCTGCGCGGCCAGTACCCCGCCTCCTGCCTGCAGTCATCTTTTCCAGCGCGCCCACCGAGTCGTTCTGAAGTTACTGAAAGCTTAAGCCCAGCGGCGAGCGGAGATTCTCTGCACTTTTGGCCCTGAAGAGTGGAGAAAGGCTGTAGATATTCTAAGGAATGGAGGACGAAGTGAGTTGAGTTTGGATGGAGTAGCATCACAGTGTCTCAGTAGAGATGGAGTGTGTTAGTGAAAGTTACTCTTTGTGCCTTTGGGGGAAGGACAATGGCTTGGAAGTGCCTGTAACATTGGGGAAATACACCAACCACTAGGTGAAGGTAGGAAAGTGTGTGGTTGGGAAGGCTGGAAGGTAAAATGGTAAATGATTGTGAGGCAGACAAGCAAGTGTTGTAAGAGAGGCAGCAGGCACGGCTGTGGACTAAGCAGTTGAACAGTGTGTTTGCTTATTGTAGGATTCCTGTGATTGAAATAAACGCAGGAGTGAGATACTCCTACAGCAGCGAAGTCAGGAGTCCCAAGAATCTGGAAGATTTCCTGGTATCACCACTCATGTGACTTAAACAAGTTACCCAATCTCGGATCTTCTAGTCTTATCTGTAAAATAGGCTGGTGTTCTCATTACATGAGAAGGAAGTAAAGGGTTGGTAACAGCAAAACTTCCAATAGTTAGAATGTGTCATATCACCAAGTAGGAGAGAGGTTAGGATGTAAAACCATTGCAGTGAGATAATTTATATAATACAAATGGAGGCAAAGAAAACGGTATAATAAATTAAGCACTAAGCAACAAACCAGATAATGTCACTTCACCCAGGGTCCTTCCAAGACCAGATGTCACTCCATGTTAAGAGGTGAGAAGTGTTCATAGGCAAAAGCTTATGTAAGCCCACTTGGATTTGGGTGAAGTTTTCCGGACATGTAATTCTCTGATCTTCTAGATGTTGAGAGACCAATTTTATTAATTAACCAATTGAGGTTTCCCTGAGTTTTCTGGGTCTCACCATGCTGCATATACTCACTGGCCTATGTTCTGTGTGAGCAGCGGGGAACAGACACCATTTGGCAAATACCATCTTAATCATTCATTTTTCTTCATTTTTTTCTTCATTTTCAAAAACTCTTAAGATATAATTTGGTTTTCACATTTAAATTTTAGCTTGAATGAGTAGGTACTATTCCCCAAAACCAAAGGCTCTTACCTTTGATTTCTTCCTTAATCTCAAAGGCAATTCGAATTTTGGGTAAAGGAGAGGAAAGTTTGGGGGCAGTTATTCTTGGCTTTGAAGCAAGGTCTGGGATTAATGTGCAAAGCACGATGGGGAGGACATTAAATGACATCCTTTGGGGTATATCTATTTGATTGTACGGACGTGTAAAAATTAAAAAAATTGAGGAATCTACTGGGGACAAATGCAAAACAGGCTGAAAGTAGTACCACAGCAGGTAGGTAGGTGGCTCTAAAAGTGTGCACAGTTTAGCTTATAATTGCCTGGGAAGCAAAGGTTAATTGATACCTTGTTTCGAAGATAACCAAAGTCCAATGAGAAGGAGGTAGCACTGTCTCGTCGCTTTACCACATAGCACAAGTAGGTCTCGTGGCGACCCTTAGCCCAGCGGACGTTTTTAAAATGGTAAAGAAACTTTCTCTGCTTCATCAAGAGGCTGTGAGTGAGAGGAGGGAGAAAAAAAATCAGGAATACAGCTCATTCTCTGGTCATTCCTGGCTTTCCTTCAGCTGTCTTTACATCTGTCTTTGGGCCAAACCAGGGAAGATACTATTGCTTCCTTCACTGGAATCCTTGAACGTTGAACTTACGATAAACGCTTTTCATGCTTATATTTAAGACCAATTGAGAGACAGCAAGAACCCCCTAGCCATATGAGCTCATAGGGACAATTTCCTTGCATAGCTGTCTTCTAGATACTGATAAGTTGAAATGACAGACTTGTTCCTCAGTTCCGTAATGATATATTTCAGGTTTCCTCAGCAGTCTCTCCCTAAATGCCCAATGTGTACTTCAAGCTCAACAGGGTCAAAACATTATTCCTAAACTGCCTTCTGTCCTGACTACTGATTCTCCTCCTGACTTTTTCATCGCAGGTAACCAGGAAAAAGCGTGGGATCATCTTTGATGCTTCTCCTGCTTCATTTCCTCATATTTAATGAATGCTCTAAATTTATCTCTTGAACTTGTATCTGCTCTATCCTGTTCTCTGCTTCAGTCCAAGCTGTACCAGGGGATCTCGACAAACCCCAGATGTGGCCACCATGTCTTTCCCATGCTGGAAAACCCCTAACGACTCTGCTCTGCCCGCGGGATAAACCCTCAAAGTCTTCAGCGTGATTTTTAGGCCAGTTTTCAGACTTGGACATCAATCTCTGCTTCTAGCCTCCTTTCTTGGTGTACTTTCCTCCTTCCTCCACCACCAAGGCCCCTCTGCTGCAGGCCCCCTGGTACTTCTCTTTCCTTTGGCTGATGGTACTTCCCCTAAGTGCTTCCCTATTTTTTTCCACTGGGTAAAACCTCCCCATCTTATAAAGCCTAACTACAGTTTGAACTCTTAGTAAGACCTTTCCCACCACCACTATCTGAAAATTACCAGGCAAAAATTGAACGATAACAGCAACCAGAGACCCTCCCATGGCTTCGCATTATTCTCCAGCTTATCCCTATGGAAGCTTTCTTCCTTTGTTATCAACTGATTGCTGATATCTCTGTCTCCCCAGTTAGACTTTCTGTGTCTTGAGGCGGAAAATGTCACTTTACGAGTAATATATTTTTTAAAGTTTAAGAGCAATAATTGACTGTTGTCAACTCGAATACTACAAAAAATATGAAGTTATAACATTTAAAATATTAAAAAATTTTAAAATTTGGAATGTCAGTTAGTAGCTAATAATTAGACATAGTGTCAAATGACAGTTACTGTTAAATTTATGCTTTTCTTTCTAGTCTTTTTGTGAGCATATATTTACATGATTTTGATATGAATGTCATATGTAACTTCGTATTTGGCACTTTTAACTCGGCAATGTCATCTATATATTATGATATATTGTCAGGCAGGGACTGGTTTTTCCTCTGTGTCCTAGCTCTTGGCAGAGTGTCTTGCATGTCATAAGCTACATTGAGTTGAATGTGTGAAAATGCTCTGACAAGTTAAGTTTCTTTGCTATTGTGAACATAACATATGGTTCATCCCAAAGCACTAATATTGTCTGGTTTTTGTCCATAATCTTTTCTAAAAATGTATTTATCCAAGAATTTGAGGACTGAGCTGATAAAACTTGCTCATAGCAGGTTTTATATCATGCTTTAAAAATATATACCGGTATTTATCCAATTTGTGGAAGTAATGCTGCCATCTAGTGACACCTTGAAGAAGTGCAAAGGATGTGTAAAAATAAACACCCCGTCAAGGATTTGAATACGGTTTGCTGGCAAGAGAATTGAAACTCTTTTCACTGTTTTTTGTTTTTTTTTTTACCTTGAGGTCTAATTTACATACTTCAACCATTTAAAATGTACAGTTCTATGACTACTGGCAGATTGTAAACACTCAAAACTGCTACCATAATCAATACAGAACATTGCCAGGGTACCCTTCCTCCCAAATTCCTTCATCTTCCTTTTCAGTCAGTTTTTCTCTTACCTCTGGGTGACCATTAATCTACTTTACATAACTATAAATTACTTCTCATTTCCCAGAATTTCGTATGCCTCACACATTTTCTCTTCCTTTGTGCCTGACTTCTTCTCTTAGTATAATTACTATAATTTATTAGTGATGTTTCTTGCATTGATGCAGTTTGCTTCTGATTACTACACAGTAGTATTTCATTGCATGGACATAGCATGTTCTGTTTATTCATTCGCCTGTAGATGGACAGGTGGATTATTTCCACTTGGGGGGCTATTGTGAGTAAAGCTTCTGCAGGCACTCATGTACCCGTCTTTGTGTGAACATATGTTGAAAACTGATATTTTAATATTGTGAGACATGTGATAGACCCTGAATTTAACAGTTAAGTACCCAAATGTCAACCTTACTAAGTAGATAAGCAAAGGCAAGAGCTTTTTATAGCTGTCTTGATTTAAATGTCTTGCTTCACGCACATGAAGCTTATTGGAGTACACATTTTAAATCCTGAGACAGAGAACTAGATTTATCACCAATATGTGCATTATGTATGCACAAATATATAAAATGTATCCAATCATATTATTTTAGAATTAAAAATGCATGTTTGGCAGGAATCTGAAATGGGTGCTAACAAAGATCTAATAATAATTGGTTTTATTTTAAAATGATAGTAATTTAGTATGGTAATCACCATAACACTATCACCATTACTATTACTTTTGTTATATACTTTGCATATAATAGCCCACAGCACATATAAGTTGAATATATAATAAGTGCTTAGTAAATACTGAAGAGAAAGAAAAAAATCTCTTTGGGACCCAGTCAGTTTTAAACAGATTAAACACATCTGGCACCAATAAATTCCTTTTATGTTTAAGCTATCTTTCTGGGCTACATGGATGAGAAAGGGTGGGGTGAGGGTAACTATATCATGCACTATAGGCCGTGTGGCAGGGTTCTGTTATCCTGAAGGAGAAAATTTATTCTGAAAATTATGGAAAACAACATGACTTAGGTAAAAGAATTCAGATGGACTTTTATTTCCTAATCCATGTAAAAAGACAATAGTTCTAGACCGTTTCTGTCAAAAAAATTACTAGTCACAGTGAAATGAATTAATTGCGTGACTGTAACTGGTTAATTAACTTTCTTGATCCATCATTTCTAAAAGCCTGTTTCCAGCACCTTGTTCTTCTCTAGGCTTTTCTCTTGGGTACAAAGAACTTTGCAGAGGCAGTTTTTCAAGCCCACAGGTTGACAGCTGTCTGAACAGCTGTGCTCCCTGACACAGAACATTAGCTGCATCCCCAGCAATGCAAACCAGGGACATATGGGTTAAAAACAATCATGACAAAGCCCACTTCTCCTGCTAGGTGCCATCATCACTAATGGGTTCTGCAGGTATTATTTTCTTTAGTGATAATTATACATCCCCCTCCCCTCCCTTTTTTTCCCTGTTGATTATATCTTTTCTTCCTTTTTAGTTGTCTTTCTCTGAATCTTAACTACTGATTTTACCACTGTTTTGCATTTCATTAGACAAGTATCTCCACTGAGCTCTTTACCTCTGACTAATACTTCAGATTAGTTTTCAAAATATCACTGAAACAAGCAGGCATTTGAAATTTTTGCCCTCAAGAACATTTTCTGAAGAACACTTCCTCTAGCATTAAAAATCTTATCCCTGTAGTGTAAATTCTTTGTAAAAGAATTAAATTGAGATAAAGTATATGGATCAGGAATCATTCTTATACATTTGTAGTAATTATAAAAGTAGGAATAGAATAAGTTCAGTGATTGTAGCTTAACCGACATAAACTGCACATAAAGACATGAAAATCTTACAGAACACACAATTAAGAAATTTAACTGGTGAGCACATAATACAATGTATAGACAATGTAATATAGAATTGTACACCTGGAAACAATGTAATTATATCAATTAACATCACCTCAATAAATTTAACAAAAAACAAAGAAATTTAACCATGTCTAAAGAAATTTAAAGACTAGGTAAATAGTAAAAACACTACTAACTGCCTAGCAATCGAACATATACCATTAAAACTTGATTGACTAAATTTTTCTCTTTATAATAGAGCTATAGTGACTTTCAAGCAACAATTATAAATATTGGCATTTAATAATTTCCTACATAACTAAATTGTTCAGTAAAAACTCCCTAGGTACATTTATCTTCAAGCATTTTTCTATAGGTATTTGCAAAGTCATTGTTACAATCACTACTACCGTTTTCAGTATAGAATTGCTATTTCCTTTTCATGATTTGAATCTGTAAACAGTTGCTGTGTTAATATTATTCCCACAGACTAGATCTAATGGCAGTACAAATCTCAGGACAAGTCCATACATGGTGCATTAAAATTCTTATGGAAATGAGAGAAAGAACTAGGGTGACAGCATGTAAGAGCTGAACAGAAGATGAGACAGATGCAGAGAAAAAAGTGTGCACATTGACCAAACAGATCTTATAGGAGAGAAAGGGCTAGGCATCTCACTACTCAGATTCGCTCAGAGAGCAAAGCCAATGCGGCCACCCGTGAGGGGACTGCCTCTTTACCTGTCCATAGTGGATTCCAGAGTGTCTTTGTGGCTCCTGAAAGTATGAGGCTCAGGAAAGCTGGCCCCGAGCACTGCTGCTTCACTGACTGTCAGAGCATGGGCCCCACACATTCAAATCTCAGCTCACCCTGTGGGGCTCCTCCCCCCACAGCATCACCACCACCAGGTACCCCAATGACCTTCCTTCTGTTAGGGTCCAGTGAAGATGGGTGGGGTTTTCAGAGGCAGAGTCATGTGGATAAAGTGATTGAGGGCCCTCTGCTTAAGGTGTAGGTTCCTTTCGGGCTGCTTCTCTGGAAAGCGAGACCATGCTCCACAGGTAACAAAGATCAGGAGACTGTAGCAGAGGACACTTTGCAAACTGTAAGCATACTAACAAAATCTTTAGCTTTCAAAACATAGTAGGGGAAACCAGGAAGGCTCAGAGGTTAAGCATTCATTCTGTAGCCCCGGGATCCAAGGATTGAGTCCTCGCCTCGGCCCGTGTGGACCCACATGCTGAACTGGGGCGTGCTTCCCATGCTGGAGGCCCCCAGTTCAGTTCTTGCCTGGGCGAGTTTCCCACTTGAGGGAGGCTCGCTGGTTTAGTCCCTGGCTAGTGGGGGCATGCCTCCCATGCAGGAGGCCCCCAGCCCAGTTCCCATCCTGCGCGGCCCCTGTCCACCTGTTTGGAACAAAACCATGTCAAAAACTGATGTGCAACTACGGAGACTGCTCTGGGCCCTCCCCCTTCTCTCTGTCTTTCTCTGTCTCTGTCTCTCTATCAAAACAATAAAACAAATCTTTAAAAAATAAGTAAAAGCATAATAATAATAATAATAATAATAATAATAATGTTTATTTAAATAGTATCCTGTGTTCCCAAAGCCAAAAGCATCTATTCCCTTATTTAATTAAATAAGATCTCTGAATCTCAATAGAGACCAACCAGCACCTACAGCTCCTGCTTTGTGACTAAGCCAGTGACACCAGTGCTATGGGACTTAGGACCTAGACATTTTGCCTCCCAAACTACTGATTCTTTTTTCTTTGATTATGTTACAAGAATTGCTGCAATACTAGATGAATGAGTACACCAGAGTAATTTTTGCATATATTAATTTGAAGTCAGAAGCAGCAGCATCTCAAACAATTATAATAAAATGCTTATTTTATCAGACAGAATCAGCATCTAAATGACAGGCATTGAAATTGGGAAACAGTTTGGGCTTTTAAGTAAGAGGCTTTAAGTTTCTGCCTTTTTATAATGTGGTCTATTGAAGATTTTGATTCTCTTATCTCACTCCTTATGCATTCTATTTATTCATTCAATAGAAACTTAATTCCTGCTACATGGTAGAAACTGTGCCAGGCATTGGGGATACAATGGTGAGCAAAGAAGCTAGAGTCCCTGCTCTCTCCCTGCTTCAGGCATTAAATACCATCTGAACACTGACGCCCAAATCTAGAGTTCTAGCTTGGACCTCTCCCTTGAATTCAAGGCAAAGATGCTGCCTCGGCACCTCCATTTGGATGTTTGATGGGCATCTCAAACATGTCTAAAACTGAGCCCTTGCTGTCTTTCCCAACACACACTCACAACCTGTTCCTCTTGTCATCGTCCCTACCTCAATGACTGTCAGTCTTTCCATTGCTCAGGCCAACCTGGCAGTCTTGCTTGATTGCTCGCTTCCTTTTAAAATCCCACGCCCAATCCCTTAGCAAATTCTTTTAACTGCTTACAAAGTCAATCTAGGAACTGGAGCACTTTTTACCACCTCCACATCCAAGCAACCTGTATTATCGCATTTAGCCTCCCAACTGTCTTCCTGCTTCTACTCTTCAACTATAGTCTGTTCTCCCCACACAGCAATTAGAGTAATCTTTTATTTATTTATTTATTTATTTATTTATTTAGAGTAATCTTTTAAAAACATTTTAGATTATGTCAGAAATCTCTGTTACTTCTCATTTTCTCACTAATAGCCAACATCCTCACTATAGCTCACACGATCCTCTACCATCTGCTCCTGCTTTACCTGACTGACCCTATCACCTCTGATTCCCTTCCCTACTCATGCAAAGAACACTCGCTCTTGCCTATGCCTTTAAACTTGCTGGGTCCTCTGCCTGGAATGTTTCCCTTTCCTGTATATAGTTATAGCTAATCCCTTAAATTTTTTTTTTTTTTTATATTTATGGAGAGTAATTGTTTTATCTTCAGTGCATATTTATTTCTATTTTACTTTTGACAGATAGAGAGACAGAGACAGAGACAGCTAGAGAACCGAACTGTGGGAACTCCCTAGTTCAGCATGTGGGTCCGCCTGGGCCGGAGCCGGGATTCGATCCTCGGTCCTCGTGGCCTCAAAGCGAGCGCTCAACCCGCTGAGCCGTCCCGGCTTTTCCCTAATCCCTTAAATTTTTTAAAGATTTATTTTTATTGTTTTTTGACAGAGAGACAGAGAGAAGGGGGAGGATCCAGAGCAGTCTCCATAGTTGACAGCATTGGTTTTCCATATAGTTTCACTCCACAGGTGGGCACAGGGCTGCGCAGGGCAGGAACTGGGCTGGGAGCCTCTCGCTTAGGCCCCTGCAAGAACTGAACTGGGGGCACACCCCCCGTTCAGCATGTGGGTCCCCATGGGCTGGGGTCAGGATTCGATCCTCGGGCTCTGAGGCTGCAAAGCGAGCACTTAAACTGCTGAGTCATCCCAGCTCCTCACCATGCACCACCCCCCTTAATTTTCAATACATTATTTATTGTCTGTTATTCATTGAATCTTAGGTCCATGATGGGAGAAATTTTTGTCTGACTTTCCACCCCCCTGTTGATATCCCCAGTACCTGGTACAATGTTGGCATATAGTAGACACTGAAAAACATAATTATTGAAAGAACTACTAAGGATCTCATGAAACTTACATTCAAGTTGGAAAGATACATCAGTCAAGTCACTGTGCATGTAAATATAGAATTAAAACTGAGTGTGTGCTGTGAAAAAAGGTACTGTTTCACGTAAAAAGAGATCTGAGTGGCCTAGGGGTCAGTGAAAGAACTACTGGTTGGGAGATGGTAATAGACAACCTCTTACCTCACTTTTCTGCATTTAAGATTCTTTGAGGGGGAAGCTGGGATGGCTCAGTGGGTTGAGTGCTTGCCTTGCAGCGCTGGGGACTGGGGATCAAGTCCCAGCCCCGGCCTGTGCGGACCCATATGCTGAACTGGGAGCTTGCCCAGCTCAGTTCTCTCTGTCTCTGTATCTCTCTCTCTCTCTGTCAAAAATAAAAATAAATAAAATACTAATTAAAAAAAAAAAATTCTTTGATAATTGGATTGTGGAAGAGAGACTGTTTACTGCTTCTCAGCATTTCATGCCCTAAGTAGAAACTTAACAATCACACCGTTTATTTTGTATTGTTTTTAAAGATTTATTTAATTGTTTTGGAGAGATGGTGACAGAGACAGAGAGAAGTAGAGGAGGGCCCTGAGCAGTCTCCATAGTTGTACGTCATTAGTTATGACATGGTTTCATTCCACACAGGTGGATGTGGGGCTGTGTGGGGTGGGAACTAAAATGGGGGCCACCCTCATGGGAGGTGAGAACCTTCGCTGCCATCCTGGCAGTTACCAGTTGTGCTGCAGTTCAGCATATGGGCTTGATAGGGCCGGGGTCAGGAATCAAACCTCGGACCTCGCTATTGCGAGGCAAGTGCTCAACCACTGAGCTATCCTGGTATTCCTCTTCAAGTCTTAATTATTATTATTTCTGGAAAAAATCCCTCAGGGCACCAGAAAGACAATAGGTAGTAGTCACCATTGGCTCCCAATTCCATTGAACTGGTGGATGAAGGAACGAGGGAAGGACAATCCAAATTTCTCTGCAAAAGTCACGGTGGGGTATAGACATGTGAAATCTGATTCTTTTAAGTTGTCTCTCAAATGTGAGCTGGCCTTTACCATATGTTCATCCAATTGTCCAGAGAACAACACACCCACCCACACACACGCAATCAGTTTTACTGCTCAGAGATGGTACTATCTCTAAATCTAAAAAACAGAAAAAACTTCCCAACTGCCCCAATGAGAAAGAAGCTCCCACATTTATTTTATTTTATTTTATTTTTTATAACTTCTTTTTTTTTTTAATGTGTTTTTTCCTTTTATATTTTTATTTATTTATTTATTTTTGACAGGGAGAGAGAGAGAGAGATACAGAGACAGAGACAGAGAGAGAACTGAACTGGGGGAGCTCCCAGTTCAGCACATGGTTCCGCACGGGCCAGGGCCGGGACTCGATCCCCGGTCCCCCCGGCGCTGCAAAGTGAGCACTCAACCCACCGAGCCACCCCGGCTTCCCAAAAGCTACCACATTGACATTGCAGTTTGTATAGCACATGATTAGGCAAAGCTGTATTGGTTTCTTTTGTATACACCTTTTGTTATGCCCCTTTGTTTCAGCTAGAATTAAGAAAATTGGCCCATTGCTGATCCACAAGCTTCTTTTTTGTTTGGCTTGAGTTTGTTTGTTTGTTTTTGCAATTCCAACCTTGTTTAAGTGTATGAACTCATTGGCATTATTTACACTCTCAATGCTTTGCCATCAATGCTATTATCTGTTTCCAAAATGTTATCATCATCCCCAAAAGAAACTTCATAACCACTAACCAGTAACTCACCATTCCCTTCTCCTCCCAGCCCCTGGTAACCTCTAATCTACTTTCTGTCTCTAAATTTGCCTATTCATATAAGTAGAATCATAAAATATTAGTAGAATCATTCAATATTTGTCCTTTTGTGTCTGGCTTATTTCACTTTGCATAACATTTTCAAGATTCATCTATGTGATACAGCATGGATCAGAACTTAATTCCTTTCTGTGGCTGAATGATATTCCTCTGTATGTGAATTACACATTTTGTTTATTCATTTGTGACAGACATTTGGGTTATTTACATCTTTTGACTATTGTGAATAATGCGTATATATATCTGAGTTCCTGTTTTCAAAGTTACTGGAAGTGGATCACAAGCTTCTTAATGGCAGCTCTTTTTACCACATACACATGTGCTTGTGTACATAAATACCCCAAATTCTGGCTGAAACTATGAAATTATTGCTTTAAAAGTTGCAATAACTTCTCAGATAAGGGCCCTCCTTTCTGCTTAGCCTCTGGTTGGGGGAAAATTCCTTTCTTCTATTCACAAATGTGTTATCTGCTGGGCAGCTAATAGCTGGAAAGTAGAAAAAGTGGAACTGAGATGTGAACCCAAGTCACACAACACAGTCATGCCGGTAAAGTCAACCTCACAGATTTTAATTGGGTTGGCCATATCAAGTTAGAAATCTTCATCAGAGTTATGAGTTCAGAGGAAGAAGAGAATCACCATAGATGATGGAAGTCAATGCTTCATGATAGACATAGTGCTTGAGTGAGACCTTGATGAATGGATATAATTTTAATAAATAAAGAGTACAGAGCAGAGAAATCCTGGAGGACAGTTTTTGAAACCAGGAGGCTTGGGTCCTAGATTTGGCCTTTTCACTAATGAAATGCATGACATTGGGAGAAAATTCTTCATAAAATCATTCTGAGGATCTACTTAGCTACTGTACATGAATGTGAAAGCATGGTGTCTAGAATACGTGGAATGCACTTGATAAAATTTCTCATCCTCTTTCCAAGTGACAGAAACAACAGGAACAAGGGCATGATTGTGGGGGTGTTATTAAATTTATTGGGTGACATTGATTGGTATCAATTACATAGTTTTTAGGTGTACAATTTTACATTACATTGTCTATACATTGCATTATGTGCTCACCACCCAGAATCAGCTCACTTTCCATCACCATATATTTGATTCCCCCCCACTGCCCCGCCCTCACCCCCTGTATGCTTTTTATGTTTTAGCAACCATAAGTAGCTTAGTTTAGTTTGATGATGGCTCATAACAAAACAATGGTGACAGATAAAATTGAGGTGTCACTCATATTTCATACAAGCTTCTTAAGCAAGACTTTCTAACAAAATTGAGCATTAAATAACTTGCATAATGGCTGTAAAAAAACCCCAATTATTAAAGAGGTATGATTTGCCAGCATAAGAAAATAACCTTATTTCTTAGAAAATTGTATTCCCTATTCACCTTTCATCTTTTAAAGTAAGGAAAAGTACAACTCTTAGAACAATAGCATTTTTCATTCCTGAGGATTTCGTTAGATTAAAAAAACAGTTTTGTGTGGTTTCATGCAGCTATTTTAAAGTTATTTTTCTTGCTAATTACTTTCTCCCCTCACCAATTTCTCTTGAAAAACCCCAGGAAAACCTGGTTAGTTTATTTTTAACAAAAACAACACGACTTGGAAATTGTACCTTTGTGGCTGAGTCAGGTCTTGGACATCTGGACTTCACCGCTGTTAGTCTTTATCATGAGAAGTATAAAGTGAGGTTTCATTATGGCCAGTTTATGAGCCCAGAAGGCCCCTTGGGAATCCTCCAGGTTATACATTCCTGTGTCTGAGAGTCAAGATGCTCAGACACTATTCCCCAGGCCACTATTTTTGGACACCAGGTAGATTGTTCAATATGATACTTTGTTGTTTTTGAAAGAACCCAAAAAAGGGGTCTGCGTGGGTGAAAGTGTGGTTTTTGGAGTGCTTCAACTTCTGCATTTCCCAATTTTTGTTTTTCTCAGCTTATTGACAGCCATATTACTGAATTTCTCTGGGGCATGAAGAAGTTGAGGGACAGGCCTTTAAACATGTACCAGAATTACTCACTCAACTTCTGTTATGCAGCTGCCCAAGACTTATTGAGGTTGAGGGAGCAACTAAGCAAGCTTTCATCAAAAGCCTAAGGACAGGCAACAGGCTAAAAAAAGAGAGGTGTTTCTTATGGGAAAATTCACTAAAGAAGCTTCACTAGTCATGCACATACAAGATATACTAGAGGGTAGTGGAAAAAGTTCAGTTTTATAATCAAGCACATACAGCAGGAGTGTCCAATCTTTTGGCTTCCCTGGGCCACATTGGAAGATGAAGAATTGTCTTGGGCCACACATAAAATACACTAACACTAACAATAGCTGATGAGTTAAAAAATAGTTTAAATAAAATCCCATAATGTTTTAGTAAGGTTATGAATTAGTGTTGGGTCGCATTCGAAGCTGTCCTGGGCCGCAGGCAGCCTGTGGGATGCAGGTTGGTCGCCAGAGGCAGATGGGCCAGATGCACCTACAGAAATTGGCCTCGGATCCCATTCAGGTTATTAAAAAGCTTTTGGATGCTGGAAAAAGTTTAATTAGAAACTAACTGTAGAGAAACTACTATTTGTGGTATTATCCACGATTTACAGGTTTCTACACTTGCCTACTCACTGGGGAACCAGCAAGGGTCACCTCATTTTGTTACAAGGGAAAAATGGAAGAGTCAGCCTGCTCAAGAACAGCTAGAGAGAAACCAATCAGCCTAAGTAGAAACAGTCCTATAGCTTTGCAAAATATATGAGGGCTGACCAGAAAGTATCCAGCCATGTAATATGAAAAATAGAGGCATTTGTGGATGGATTATTTTCTTGGATAGCCCTCATATAATATTACAGGTGAAAAAGCTTTGAAAACATGATTTTGTTAATTCTCAGAACCACAGATGTATTGCAAGGAATTTCCAGTTAAGAAGTTAATCAGTTAAGAACATATAACAAGGGGAAGCCAGGATGGCTCAGCAGGTTAAGCACTTGCTTTGCAGTCCCGGGGACCCAGGATCGAATCCTGGCCCCGGGCCAGGTAGACCCATGTGCTGAACTGGGGTGTTCTTCCCATGCGGGAGTCTCCCAATTCAGTTCTCTCCTCTCAGTTCAGCCCCTGGCTTGAGGGTACATGCCTCCCATGCAGGAGGTCCCCAGCCCAGTTCCTGCCCTGCGTGGTCCCTGCCCACCTGTGTGGAACAAAACCATGTCAAAAACTGATGTACAACTACGGAGACTGCTCTGGGCCCTCCCTGTCTCTCTGTCTCTGTTAAAAACAATAAAATAAATCTTTAAGGAAAAAAGAAAGATCAGATAATTACCGTAGTTAGTGCCATGTCAGGACTAGCTCTGAAATAACATGGAGTCTTTTATATCAAAATGAACAGGCTGATAAACATGTTTTATTATACCTACAACTCTGTTGATTTGGAGTCTATATATGCTGTGCATAAATGATGTATTTTTTAGTTTCTACATGGCAAGAGAGAAATTATTCATGTTCTATATCATTGGAACATATTGTGATTCTTACGAATTATATTTTAATTATAAATTAAATGAACATTTTTGAAGTAATTTTTGTTTTCAATACTTAAGTTTTTTTTTTTTTTAATAAATCTTTTATTTTATTTATTTATTTTTATTTATTTTTGACAGAGAGAGAGTGAGAGAGAGGGAGAAATACAGAGACTGAGAGAGAACTGAACTGGGGGAGTTCCCAGTTCAGCATATGGGTATGGTTCTGCACAGGCTGGGCTGGGGTCAGGATTCGATCCCCAGTCCCCAGCACTGCAAAGTGAGTGCTTAACCCACTGAGCCATCCCGTGATTTTTTAAAAGATTTTATTTTTATTGTTTTTGGCAGAGAGAGAGAAAGAGAGAGAGAAGGGGGAGGGCCCAGAGCAGTCTCCATAGTTGCACATCATTGGTTTTTCCACATAGTTTCATTCCACAGGTGGGCGCAGGGCTGCACAGGGCAGGAACTGGGCTGGGGTCTCACCCCAGTGAGAACTGAACTGGGGGCACTCCCCAATTCAGCATGTGGGTCCGCATGGGCCAGGGGCGGGATTTGATTCTCGGTCCCCAGGACTGCAAAGCGAGTGCTTAACCCCACTGAGCCATCCCGGCTTCCCCAATACTTATTGATTTTAATGTTACTGTCACACATTTCATAGGCTTATTTGTATTAAATGTTACTTTACCTTTCTTCTTCCTAAAATCTCATCCATTGTCAAAAATGGATGGATAGCTATATGAATGTGATTTTTTTACAAATGGAAGCAATGTTTTTTCTTTGCAGCTCTAATTACTCTTCATTGTAACCATTGTTTGACTATTTGAGACAGAACAACATGTTAGGAAATAGTATATAATGATGCAGTTTACACCTCAATGGCCATTGATTCCTTAAGTACAATTCAAGTTGTTTTCCATTATAATAGTTTTGTATACTTGCTCAAAGCTAACCTGTCACCTTTTTTTTTTTTCTAATTGGGTATAAGGGAGGAGGTGAATGGCACACAAATTTACAAGATCATCCTGAATTTAATCTTAAAAAAAAAAAAAAGATTCATTTTATTGTTTTTGACAGAGAGACAGGGAGAAGGGGGAGGGCCTAGAGCAGTCTCCATAGTTGTATGTCAGTTTTTGACATGGTTTTGACTTGGTTTCCTTCTACACAGGTGGGCGGGGGCTGAGCAGGGCAGGAACTGGGCTGGGGGCCTCCTGCATGGGAGGCACGTCCCCTCCACCCAGGGGCTGACCACGGGGCAAGAACCAAACTGGGGCCTCCCGCATGAGAAGCACACCCCAGTTCATCATATGTGTCTGCACGGACTGGGACTGGGACTCAATCCTCAATCCTCGGGGCTGCAAAGTGAGCACTTAACCCACTGAACCAACCCAGCTTCCTCCCTGAATTTAATCTTTATGAATTGTTACATAAATTTAATGATGTACTCCATACAGCTGCACAGTACATATGTATATCTAGGTAAATTCACAAAAGAAAGGAAATGGGAGAGAAAAGAGAAACATCAGAGATAGGGAAAAAAACTGCAGGACACCTGGGTTAGGAAAATACTAGAACCTTACTGAAAGTGATTGAACAAAAAACAAACAAACAAACAAAAAAAACAAAATACCTCCAAACCATTATCAGCTATTTAAAAAATAATTGAGGGTTTGAGGTAAAGTGAAGCTCCATTTGTCAACAGGAAGCTAAGGGCTCTGCACCTCTATTTATATGAATACTTGCTTTTTCCATTTTAGGTTCTGCCCAGAAGTTGCCATTTGACTGCTGCTTCTGGCTTTGCTTGACTGGCTTTTAGGAAAAAAAAAAAAAAAAAAGTATTGTGGCCACCTGTTTCTCTCTTCATAACACAGTAACTCAACAAGTCACTTTCACTGAAAGATACACAGATTTCAATTTTTATTGGTGTGTTGTATTTTTAACCAAATGTTTGCTTTTCTGAGTTGACAAAACTATAAGGATAGTCCTGCCTCTTCCATGGCTTCCTGATATCCGTCCATTTTACCCAGTAAGGTTCTAGATCTCTTAGGACCTCTTCACCTCACTTTCCAAGTATCCTTCTCCCATGCAGATTTGTGAATTTCCATCTTCTACCCTCCAGGCTCACCTGCCCCAATGTCAACCTGTCACCATCCTCCCATTTTCTTATCCCTCTTGTCCAGTGCTCTTCTATCTTCTTTTCAGGTTATGTTCTTCACTGTGTTATAGCTACTTCAGTATAGAAAGAAGGGGAAACTTATCGGTTGTGAGTCGCCTGCATCTTCTGACCAAGTGTAAAATATTTGGATAAACATTCAACATTTGCCACAAGCACCCTGAAGCTTAGTAGGGTGGAGCTTGCAGTTAGCAACTTGATGTCAAATACTGCTTGATGTCATCCAAAGTAAGGCCCAGAAGTGGGGACATCAGCTGGAGTTTGCACCATCTGCCTATAAGTCAAAAGAATACTCAGAGAAAGTGTGTGTGTAACTATATTTAGAGCGCACAGAGCACACTTGAATTTCCAGAATCTGTTTATTCAAGGAGAAAAGAGAACTTCCTTTAATCATAAGCATGAAATATGAAAAAAGATAGGCTCAGAGCAAGATCAACTAAACTTTGGAAGAGAAAATAAGGGTGAACCTTATGGGTAGGCAGATGAGGCTGCTGTCTCTTCAGTATCGAGAAGGCATTCCATCTCAAAAATTGCCCAATTTCTACCAAATACTTTAATCTGAATATTAAAGATCTATTGTTGTGGTTCAAGTAATTCTTTTTATCAACATTTAAGTCCTTTGCTTAGGAAGATTGTCATTTGTGTTCACCAGGAAAAGGATGATACTAATTCATTAAAGCAGGATGCCCCCAATCTTTTTGGCACCAGAAACTAGTTTCGTGGAGGACAATTTTTCCACAGACCAGGGAGCTGGGGGAGGGAATGGTTTCAGGATGATTCCAGTGCATGGCATTTATTGTGTACTTTATTTCTATTATTACATTGTAATATATAATGAAATAATTATACAACTCACCAGAATGAAGAACCAGTGGGAGCCCTGAGCTTGGGTTTTGATATGAGTGCAAGCAATTGATTTATTACAGTCTCTGTGCTGTCAGACCTCTCTGCTAATGTTCATCTGTATTGGCAGCTGCTCTCAGCATTCGCATCGCCGCCTCAGCTCCACCTCAGATCATCAGGCATTAGGTTCTCGTAAGGAGCGTGCAGTCTAGATCCTTCGCACATGCAGTTCACAGTAGGGTTCACACTCCTATGAGAATGTAATGCCACCGTTGATCTGACAGGAGGAGGAGCTTAGGTGGTAATGCCAGCTAAGCAGAGCATCTGTAAATACAGACGAAGCTTCCCGGAGCTCACTGCTCACTGCTCACCTGCCCACCACTCACCTCCCGCTGTGAGGCCTGGTTCCTAACAGGCGATGGACCAGTACCAGTCCATGGCCTGGAGGTGGGCGACCCCTGCCTTCAAGAGTAAAAGGCTTTCATATCCTTTAATGGGAGGAACAAGGAAAGAAAACTAGGGCATCAGGGACCTGAAATAGGGCAAAGGTAAAACAAAACAAAACAAAAACAGAAAGGAGATGAATGCAAACTTGCCAATGGGGGAGAGAGTACAGAGGGAAAGAATTGGGACCAAAAGCAACCAACCCCCCAAATCTGAGACCAACTTATAGGGGAAAGTAAGACTTAATGAAGATGAGGAAAGAAAGGCTGGGAAGCGAGTATGAAATGTTGGTTTTCATAACAAGAAAAGTAAAAAATGGTAGAGGTCATAAGAACAAGAAATGGCAAAAGACAGGAATTTGATCATGCAAAAGAGAAATAAGAATAAAGCATGAAATTTTACCTAGCAAGATAGTTGGGCCTGAAGGGAGAAGAAAAGAAAAAGAATTTTCTGGTGAACTGAGGAGGGGCCACATCAGAGGAGAATAAATAAGTTAGAAATGTTGGAGAACCAATGATAAAGTTGTAGTGAGGAAGAATACAACAGAGAATAGCAGAATAGAGAAATTTGAGCAATGTTGGTATTTAGTTTTTCAAAGTGGAATAAAAGCATGCATTCAAGTCTTCTTTCTAAACATAAAACGGAAAAAGAAATACCCAGACCAAAAACCTCTCTCCTGAGAAGGAAATTGGAAAAAAAATTAGTTTCAAATATTTAATTTGCAATATACACAATACTGGGATTGAGGTGCTTTCCGGTGGGAATGCCACCTCTCGTTCAATATGAAGTAGGTGGATCAACTTCATGAATAGATTCTTAGATGACTGTTGGAAACTCTGTGTCTGAGATTTCTCTACAGTGGCTGCAATATACATTTAACATGTCTGTCTATGAGTTAGTTACATTTATTTCTAGAGACTAGGTAGGAGAGATTACATGCTTTGGAGCTTTACCTTACAATTTTTTTTTTAAAGATTTATTTTTATTGTTTTTGACAGAGAGAGAGAGAGAGAGAGAGATACAGAGAGACAGAGACAGAGAGAATGGGGAGGGCTCAGAACAGTTTCCATAGCTGCACATCACTGGTTTTTCCACATAGTTTCATTCCATAGGTGGGCACGGGGCTGCACAGGGCAGGAACTGGGCTGGGGTCTCACGCTGGTGAGAACTGAACTGGGGGCACTCCCCAGTTCAGCATATGGGTCCACACTGGCTGGGGCCGGGGCCAGGATTAGATCCTCAGTCCCCAAGGCTGCAAAGTAAGTGCTTAACCCACTGAGCCATCCTGGCTTCCCCTACATTTCTCTTTTATCAGTTGTGCAAATCCCATTGAACTAAACTGCTTATTAACAGCAAGAATACAATCTTCAGTTAAATAGTTTTCTTAGCAATATGAAAGGAATCTACCCCTTACCATGTGGCATTTTGTCACATGTAACTAACTGGCCTCAAAGTCCCCTAGTTCCTACTTGAATTCCATTGGCCTGCTGAGTTATTCAGATGGAAGGCCCATAATATCATATTTTTTACTTATATTGGAATTTTGTCTTATTGTATTGTGGACTGCTGTCCTCATATGGGGGTATTTCTCTTTTCAAAAGGCAGACATGGTTGCTGTGAATTAGACTGTATCTAGGCTTCAAGAAATATGAATAATGCATTTAAAAATTGAGAATCATAGAATTAAAAGAAACCTTAGAACTAACATAAACTTAGCCTTCTCATGTTAAAGATGGGGAAAATAAACCAGGGCCTAATGAGAAAACATGATTTATTGGAGACAACCTAATTATTGTTAGGCCCAGGATAAGAATGTGGGTGGCTTAAATATTGTTTCCTTTACTTTTTCCTATAAGTCATCAGATAAACTTTATGTTTGTCTGAATGTCCCATAGGCCCCAAATCAGGTTGTTACAGAATCTATTTGCACAAAAATCTCTACAGATTTTAAGAGAATGAAAGAAGTAACAAGGAAACTTGGACCAGTGATATTGTTTGTCTTTCTTTAGTTGTCTAATTAATCTGTGAAGGTGAACTAACCTCTACCATAAATGACCAAGGAAATGAGACTTACTTTCCAGCCCTACTTGTTGGATGGACAACATCAAAAACTGAATAGGCAGTTATGAGTCCAAGTTCTACACTTGGCATACTTCTTTCTCTTTAGCCTCAGCCTCTGAGTTTAGCAGAAAAAAACATTTTGGATCTTTATATGTTGCTGGTAGGATTATATAACTCTTGGCCTTGGAGAATTTTCTAGGAATACAATAAATTATCCTGAGTTTTCTCCAAAGAGGACCTGCCAGGCAAATGTTAGGCCAATTAGCAAAATAGTTAAGATAAGAGTAACAGGACTATAATTTCATAGATGAATGGGGTGTTAATCTGGGAAATTCTTAAAAAGAAAGTAAATGAAGTTCTATGGCTAGCCAAATTAGACAGTAATAATTTCTCCCACCCTTAAATCTATCTCAGACAAATTCAATAGTAAATATTATTAACTTTAAGTCTATTTTCCCTTGAAATTGTATGCAGAATGTTTGTATACAAGCCATGCAGTCATCATTTATCTACTATGTCTAATATGGGAAGCAGTAAAACCATGCAATAATGTAGACTTTGTATTGTAAGTACTGAAAAATGAGATAACTGTTAGCCTGGGTGAAAAATCAGGTGGTAGGGGCAAAAGTTAAACAGTGCAAAAGGATTGGTTTAAGAAATACTAATGTGTATAGGTTAGTTGACAATGGTTGGACAAGGAGGTCCCTCTTCCTAGAACATACTCTCCCTCCCACCCACCCATTCTTTTCTTCCTCCCTCTTGAGGATCAGAGACCACTGGGTCCCTGAAAATTCACATTTTCACAGGGTGGAAGTCGGAAGTAGTTGGAGCGTTGGAGTCGCCTGGGGGGCAGACCAGCCATCTGACGACAAAGCTCATCTAGAAGAGAAGCAGAGCACGATGGGATGAGAATGTAGGAAGAGAATGAAGGCTCATGTTTTAAGGGAAAGAGAAGACTGCATTGTGTTGGGGTGAAAAGGTTGAGGAGACAAATATCTGAATTAGAATCCCACCTCTACGACTTAATAGTTCTTTACAACTTACTAGAAAGTTTCTTAACTTTTCTGGACTTCATAATAAGCATTAAAATACCTGCCTCAACAGTTTAGTTGTCTTAAAATGAAACAATATATGCAAAGTATCTAACACAGGTGGTCAGTAAATGTTAGTTTCCTTTATACACCTTAAAACTGATTCTTCTAATCACAGACTTATAAACCAGCCCCCCCCCCCCAAAGAGGTCCTGTGCTTACTTCAGCAGCGTACATACAAAAAATAAGGTCCAATTACTCCATATATATTTAAGTATTTAATAATTTGCAAAGAGCTAACTAAGTTCCCCGAGACACTTGAAAGTGCCTAGAGTCCCAAATACTCATCCTCAGTCTCAAGGTGCTTCCCAGCAGGTGGCTTGCATAAAGCAAATGGTTTCCTTCTGCGAAGTTGAGTACAGTTCTTACTCAAGAACTCAGTACTAGGTGGGTTGCTGAGTCAGAAGTGGCTTGTCTGTGGTACCTTCACCAAACACAGACACAGTTTGGGGCTGGCTATGGGGAAGGTAAAAAGTATCTTTGTTCCCACACACTTTCAACACTTTTAATTGTTTTTACAAAGTTATTTTACCTTTGAAATTGCACAAACAGCAATGTAAGTGGTTCCTGGAAATGATAGACTGTTTATAATGTAAACAGCTTTTAAATAAATGTCCAGTCTATTTTTAAAATTTATTTGTAGGCCCTTTCCAAATTAATTTTTTTTCTTTGTAGAGTGATGACCATGGCTGCAGACCAGTAGAGTCTATTATTTGTAATGACTGACTTGGCCATTTCACCTAGATCCCCAGTGAATGATCTTCAAAGCAGCCAGAGATACAGAAAGCTCTATGTATAGACAGGAGAGACTGGGGGTTACAATCTAGTTGGAGAAAGATCTGGGGGTGTTCTTCTTAGGGTCATGTTTATATATTAAGCATGCTGCTTTACTTAGGTTACTTATTTGGGGTAACTTGGTAAAGTAGGACTGGTGGAAGATATGGAGGTAGCCTAAAGCCTCCTTCCCAAGCCAGACCTTGGATCCATTAGCATAGTGTTTCCATTTACCTCTCTCATAATTGCCCCACCCTCCACTAAAAACACAGATGTAATCTTACCTTTCATAGCTTCGTGTTCTTTACAGACAAGACGGGAGCAGATCTCATTGTTGATGATGTACATGCGTCGTAAACTGTCATTGTCCCAATGTCATGGTTAAGGAAGGAGACAGAGAAAAACATTGAGAGGAAGAACTATCCTAGGCTTAGGACGCTTCTTCAATTCCTGTATTCCCCTCTCTTTATTATCTGGATTTCCTACAGTACTTCAGACCCCCCTCCCACCAAGGTGGAGGGGATGGAATGGTATTAATTACTCTTAGTAACTCTTTGCAGACTCCACCTGCAGTCAAGTATAATACTCTTCCCCACTGTTTTCTATTAACACCTTTAGACTTGGATCTTTCATTTCAGCCTTTGACTATGAGATAATAAATTCAATATTTCTGTGTTTCTTTCATGACCACCCTTCCTTCGGACCTCCCCTTCATTTGCCTTCTAATGTCTACACTTGCTAGTCAGCCTGTTTTCTGTATTCTGCAACCCAGACTCCAGGTTCTATCTGCAGCCTTCAGGAATAGCTAGGAGGGTTATGCTAAAAACTTTTGTTTCTTCAAAGACTGAAATTCCATGGTGGGTGCTCATTCCATAGTTACTGACATGAAAACACTATCATGGAAGCTGCTCCCTGAGGATTCTGGGATCCCTTACCTGGTGAAGCATAACTGATGAATGCATTGCTTGACTGGGCGATGCACAGAGTAGAGTCTTGTGCAAGCAAATTTCTCATCCCGGCACTCTGGAGAAACAACACAAAAAATGGAGAAGACTTAACAGATAGGAGAGGTATAAACAAAGGATGAAAGAGAGGGAAGAGGAGAAATAGAGTGGGAAAAACATACAAAGTAGTCTGCACAGAGAATCATTATAAGCTGGGTCACCTTTTTCCTGCTCACAAAAAACAGAGTAATAGGAAATTGTCCTAAAATGAAATTTAGGTGCTTCCCTATTGAAGTAGAAATGGCTAAAATAAATCTGGTGGCTCTTCTAGGAAAAAGTTTTTTAGGTTTATCCAGATGGCAATATGAAATGTCAATTTGAAATGCTGATAATCCCACTTTGAAGAATGAGAGTTCTAGGGTGGGTACTTATATCTCTGTTCCAGTAGTTTTCAACCTTTGCTGCACAACAGAATTACTTGTATATTAGAGAAAGCAATTTTAGCCACGGTATCTATAGTAATACTGAGTCCTTATAGTAACTTCCCAAACCACTAACCACAATGAAGTCCAAGGGTAGTTTAGGGAAAGGATTGTTTTGGGATCAGGCAACAGTGGCTTAATCCTTTCACCGTGACTTACAGGAGAGGAGCCAAAAGGTGGTGGTGGTGGTGGTGGGGTTGGGGGGCAACAGGAAGAATAAAGGATACTAAAATATTATTTGAGGAAGAATTAGATATAAACTAGATGTGCCCTCCAAAAAACAAAAGAGGTAAGGAATCCTCAGGAAGAAAAATATAGCTTAGGAAAAAGATATGCAAAAGACAATCCTACCTGTGCTGGTATTTTTGTCATTGGGCAAGGCTAGAAGGCAGAAATTTTATTCAGTTATTTATTTTTTTTTAATATCTTTTTTTTTTTATATTTATAGAGAGTAATTATTGTATCTTCAGTGCATATTTATTTCTATTTTACTTTTGACAGATAGAGAGAGAGACAGAGACAGAGACAGCTAGAGAACCAAACTGTGGGAACTCCCCAGTTCAGCATGTGGGTCCTGCCTGGGCTGGAGCCGGGATTCGATCCTCGGTCCTCGTGGCCTCAAAGCGAGCGCTCAACCCGCTGAGCCATCCCGGCTTTCCCCTTTATTCAGTTATTACTAGTCCTAGAAGTCACTGCTTCTGTAACTGTCATGTTACCTTACTTGAGACCCAGGTAGGGTGTCCATACAGATAGGAAACAAATGAGTTAATAACTCTTTTAGCAACTTCCAAAAGAAAACCCATAATTTTTTATCTTGATCCACACAATTGAAGATATTTAGACATTGGGATGGGAAAGATGATTTTGCATGTCTCCTACAGAGTTGAGAAGTTTATTTTACTGAGCGTATCTTTCTGCTGTTGGCAATAAGCAAATTTAGCAGGGACACAAGGCAAAGAGCCATATGTTCATAAGAGCTTAATCTTAGAGATGAAGGGAGAAGATTTTTATCTTATTGAAGCTCTTTGAAAAATGTTCTTCTTGTAAATTTGATACATAATCAAGGGTTTTTTTTTTGTTTTTTTTTTAAAGATTATTGTTTGTGACAGAAAGAGAGGCAGGGGAGGACCCAGAGTAGTCTTCATGGTTGTGCATCGGTTTTCGACATGGTTACATTTCACACAGGTGGGTGGGGGCTGCACAGCGTGGAACTGGGCCAGGGGCCTCCTGCATGGGAGGAACTGCCCCCCCACAAGCTGGGGGCCGAACTACGGGCCTCCCTCATGGGAAGGTCACCCCCGGGAGAACAGAACTGGGGCCACAACACAGTTCAGCATTTGGGTCTGCACAGGCTGGGCTAGGATGTGAGTGCTTAACCCGCTGAGCCATCCCGGCTTCCCTCCTACCTCTTTTTTAAATTTAAGATCATCATGGGTTTTTTAAAAATAAAAGTTATTTGGTAAAGAACAGCAAGGGTCATAGCCATAGTCAAGCCTAACCTAGGTGTAGGTTAAATACGAGTATGGGTCTACTTTGTAGAATAGAGAACAAACAAATCAATGAACAAGATGGATCTAGAAGGAATAGACTAACTGCAGGAGTTACCTATAAAAAAGTGATTGGAAGAGTTGCTAATAGGGTATACCTGCATAACTCAACACGTTGAGCTCTTGACTTGCAACCATGAGGTCCAGGGACTGAATCTCAGCCCCGGTCCCGCAAGGTCCGAGATCGAATCCCAGCCCCAGCCCATGTAAACGCATATGCTGAACTGTGATGCAACTGGTAACCACTGGGATAGCTCGGTGGTGAAAGTTCTCACTTCCCATGCAGGAGGCCCTCGATTGGGTTCCTGCCCTGAATGGCCTCACATCTGTGTGGAATGGAAACATGTCACAACTAAGGATGTACAACTATGGAGACTGCTCTGGACCCTCCCCTCTTTACTCTTTCTCTCTCACCTCTCAAACAATAAAATAAATCTTAAAAAAGTGTCATTAATTGAAATTTAACTACTGAAAGAAAGTGGTATATAAACTATAACCCTGTCAATTTGGGATTCTTCACCAGCTGTACTGTCTGGCATAATGGGCCCTGGGGAACACCCAGAGTAGCTCCAGTGGCCCGGGGATCCCAGATCTGAACTCACCCAGGTCATCTGTGGAAGGTCCAATGTCAGCCAGAACTGAAAAGGCACAAAATAGCAGGTGTGAGGAGGACTTGAATTGGCAAGGGGGAAATTAAAGTAGAAAAAGGGAGAATGGAGACATAACACAAGGTCAAGACTATGGCTGGAATTATGCATTATGTCCGATGGAATAGGGTTAATTGAAGCAATTGTGAATATTTTTTTGAATATTTGGCATATTGACATTATACTAATCTCTGGACGCTTTTATCATCCATGTTTGATTTCAGCTTTTAATCCATCTTGTTTCCTCTTAGGGGACCAGGAGGCCTCTTTCCTTTTATCCAGCTCTCACTGAGTAACAGGCCCCAACCCCATGGTCCCTTTTACAAAGATAGAAATATAGTATTAATTCAAGTGCTGGAATAAGTTTTGTGAATATTAATGAAAATCATGCCATTTTTTAAAAGAACTACAGTAAAACTAACCTGTTTCATCTGTAGCAGGCTCATTGATCAGATCTGCAAAGATACAACACAGAATGAAAAACACAGGCAAAGTAGAAAGATAAGTAGATATGGGCAAGAAAGAGCAAGGTGAAAGAATGTGAGCTACAAGGCAGTGGGAGGGACTATCACAGAAGGAAATGGAGGAGAGAAGAAAATTGGGCAAGTTTATAGCATCCACGTGGCATCTAAGATAGGCAATAGGGAACTGGACAAACTCAGAGTGCCCACCAACCTCTTTTCTAGCCTTCATTTTTCTTAAAAGATTTATTTTTTATTGTTGACAGAGACAGAAAGAGACAGAGAGAAGGGGGAGGGCCCAGAGCAGTCTCCACAGCCACATGTTGTCAGCTTTCATTCCACACAGGTGGGCGGGGGCTGTGCAAGGCAGGAACTGGGTTGGGGGTCTCCTGCATGGGAGGCAAGCCCCCTTGAGCCAGGGGCTGAACAGTGGGGTAAGAACTGAATGGGGGGACTCCCACATGGGAAGCACACCCCAGTTCAGCATATGGGTCCACAAGGGCTGGGGCTGGGATTTGATCCTCTGTCCCTGGGGCTGCAAAGCAATCACTTAACCCGCTGAGCCATTCTGGCTTCCCCAGGAGATCCATTTTTCTCTGTACAGACATGATCCTCAGTGCTTCTATGCCCAGGATGAAAGCAAAGAAATAAACCAAGAGTAGCTTACTAGGATCTTCTGTGAATGTTTCTTGAGTCGCTGGAATCTCATTGGCTGAATAAAAAAAATCAGAAAACATTTCCTGAGCGTTCTCTTTACCTGTCTGTCCCATCTTGGCCCTCAGAGTAAGATAAATTGTCTAGCACAGCAAGACAAATATGTAGTAAATATTTCACAATTGTTCTTCTTTATTTGTTTCCCAGCCTAAGTCCTTTCTCCTGTAACCCAAAGAAATGTCACTTTACAGTTCTAGCCTAGAACGTCCTTTTCCTTTGTATTATTTAAAGGAATAAATGAACCACATGCCCGTCAGATAATCCTTCACATGCACTCCTTTCTCAATTAGACTTTAATCAAGCATTTAACTGCAGGAATAACTCATTATTTTATGGTCCTAACAGATAATAAATACAATTAGCTAATTTGGGTTTACTATGTGCCATGTACTGTTCAAATCCATGTTTTCAAAGATGAAAAAAAAACTGAGCCCTACCAAAAGAATAATTCACCCACGGTTACGGAGTTTGTTAATAAGTACAATTGATTGATGACTTCTTTGCAATGTTTACTGAAAATGAAAATGGTCTCTGATTTTGATATTTATAATTTTGATATAATTAGACATCAATCTGCTGATAAGGCTTATACTAGAGTTTTAGCAAAAAGTGGTGTTGATAATTTGTTGATGTTCAGTGAGAAGCGAGGTGAAGAAAAGGGAAAGGAAATGTTAGATTTAGTAAAGAATGCCTAGCATTTATCATTGGAAAATAAAGGTAAAGGAGAAGGAATAAACATGGTCCCGGTCTTAGGTGGAATCTACTGGGATAAACCAAGAAAACTGTATCTGAAACTACAAATAATAGCATGTTTTAGAACAATTTCTTTTCACTTAAAGTAACAAAGCAATGTTGACATCTAAATAGCAAATATTCCATTTATAATTGTCCTTTTATTGTAGACAGTTTATAGTCATATATTTTTTTAACCACTAGAGGTCAGCAGATTCTCATAGTTTGCTTTGACTTTTTTTTTTTTTTTAAGATTTATTTTATTTATTTTGACAGAGGGAGACAAAGACAGAGAGAGACAGAGAGAATGGGGAGGGCCCAGAGCAGTCTTCATAGTTGAGCATTAGTTTTCCATATAGTTTCATTCCACAGGTGGGCACAGGGCTGCGCAGGGCAGGAACTGGGCCTGGAGCCTCCCACATAGGCCCTGGCAAGAACTGAACTGGGGGCACACCCCAGTTCAGCATGTGGGTCCGCCTGGGCCGGAGCCGGGATTCAATCCTCGGTCCCCGGGGCTTCAAAGCCAGTGCTTAACTCGCTGAGCTATCCCAGCTTTCCCTTTTTCTTTTTTTTAACTTCACTTCAGATTTAAATCTGGTGAGAATGGCATTTTATAAACCATGTCAGAATTACTGATCGCTCTACTAGAGGCAAAACACACTAAAATGTTTTGAAGGCATTTCCCCTGCTTACCTCATTCCCCCACCCCCACCCCCACTTTTTAAGAATTCTGGACAGAAAGATCGTCAGATCTGACAATAGAGCCCTTTTATCTTTAACACTCAGTATATGCTTTCTTTCAGAACAAATTTTGATAAAATGAATCCAAGTCTGTTTCAATCCCACAGGATCCTTTTAAAAACTCACTGACCTGAGTCATTCCAGGACTGTGAGAAGGGAGTGGAGCCTCTCCCCGGTGTAGCCCAATCTGGCCCGGTTTCCCTTTCTCTTCAGCCACATTCCAGTCCAGCCACTCACATAAACAGAACCGAGCAGTGGGAGAGCAACGGGGTTGAGTGCATGCTAGCTGTCTCCTGAGAATTTCAGGGCAGAGCCCTGCTTTTCTGCATACTCATCAGTTTACCCACCGTTTCCATGAGCCACCACCATATTAATGCTTATCTAGGATTCGTGAATGTTCTCTGAAAAGAAACCCTAAGGAGACATGTTCATCATATCTTACAACAGTTGTGGTAGAAAAGCCTCACAGAGTCATAAACCAGGACTGGATCTTACCCAGCTCAGAGAAATGAAATCAGACTTTTAGTTTTGCTAGTGTTAAAATCTGGACCAGGTTCAGAAATGCAGGGATTCAGATCTATTTACCCACAACAGAGAAAAAAAGGTTTTATTTCTATGTATTTATCTTCTGTTCCAGGACACAGGAAGAAATTACATCATGTCTCAGTGTGTACATAAAACTGAAACAAGTTTAAAGATAATGCTTTGCTCTTGCAATGGACTTGCATGTGCTTTATTGTTATTTGAGCTTCTCCTAATTCATTAAATAATACCAGTTGTGACCCACTAATTGGATTGTATGACCCACTGAAGGCCACTGATGTGCTTACAAGGGTTGGGGAAAGTAAGAGATCATTATAACATGGAATGTGTAGAGGCAGAATGGAGCTGTTGGTTGGAGCTTCCTCCATTAAGCTGACTAAAGTTATCTGTTGGTCCTTTGGAAGCCAAAACTTCAGGGTTCTGTCCAGTTGTGCCAGAATTTCACTGTAATACTGAGATGACTTATCCTGTGTTTGCATTTTAGTTTTTTCATTGTTATGTGGATAGGAAAATGTTTTGTGTGGGGATTAGTGGGCATTTTCTGAGTGAGATAAGAGATGTATAGAGGAGAGTGGAAGCAAGAAATGGGCATAGAGGAGGTCCTGGGAAAAGTATTTCAGTAGGAAAAAAAGACAAGGTTGTATGAAAGGGATAAATAGGACTGTGGAAACTAGTGAATGAGATCTTACTTCCTACACCTAGGAAACGCATCTCTGTTGTATTGTTGATGTTTAACTCTGGCCATTCATTACCCCGATAAGAACCCCAACAGAGCCGAGATCCAAGAGTCCACTTACCTTCTTGACCGCTGACCCCTGGAGGTGTCCAGCCTGTGCCAAAGAAAGGAGAAAAGGACCGTGAATGACTGCAGTCCTGTCCTCCTCAGGCTTTTAGGAGATGGACCAGAAAATGGTGGGGGAAATGATTGTACTTTGTATTTCTGTGTTTTGTTTTTAGATAGTTACAAATACAAAATGACTCGGACCATTAGTACTACACAAAAACATAAAACATTAAAACACTCAAGAAAGACCACAAATTCCTGAGCACAAACCCTCTCCTCTGTTAAGCCCCGACTCAGGCTGCCCTCTTGACCTCATTCCCAACCGGAAGGACTGGGGTCCTGTGCCACAGAGAGGACCCGCAGCCTTTTAATGTGACCTGTCCTTCGATCCCCACAGGCATCCCACTAGATACACCACTAAACAAGGCAGAAAAGATGGTCTTCTCACAGTCTGTATCTGGCCCAATGAGAAAAACAAATAGAATTGTTTTGAAATCCAAGGTTCATTTTTCCTGGCTAATCTCTTAGCTAGATTCTGTGAAATCAGTGGAGATCGTTTTTCTTTTGTGTATCGAGTTGGCATATATTTTTGGCGTGCATGTGAATGCATGTATGCAGTGCTAGTGTTCATTAGGTGTTCGTGTATATAGTTCCACAGTGTTCCTACAGGATTTAAACTTGGTCCATTTTCTGACTAGGTTAGTCTCTATTTGTTTGTATAGGCTCTTGTGTATCAGCTTCTTTTTCCTTGGGGATTTGTTTACTTGGATATGTATGTGTGTGACCCTCTTTTGGTTAATGTGTATTTGTGTGTATCTCTCTACTTGACCCAAGTTTTATAACTCTCAGAATACTTTCCCCCAAGTCTGAGGTCATGCCTATCCACGTTCCTGCTTCTTTCTTTCTCTCTCTCTTTCTTTCTCTCTCTTTCTTTCTTTCTTTCACACAAAATCTATTCCTTTCTTCTGTTTCATAGAAATTCTAGAACTCAGCAACAAGCATCTCTCCACCAATTCCCCTTCAACCTCCTTCCATCCCACTGTCTAATACATACCTTCACACAAGCATAGCTGAGAAGCTGACATTTTGGGGAGAAAAGAATAAAGGTGAGGACTCACCTGAAGGAATGATGAGTGCAGTGAGAATCAGCAGCATCTTGGGTCCCAAGAGCAGCATATCTAACAGGAGTGGTGGGGAGGGTAGAGACTGTGACGCCCACGGTCACATCAGCATTTTAGTTCCAGGAAAGGATGTCTGTGGTCCATCTGTCCTCCCAAGAGCTTTCCTGGTCCTCCATATGACTCATACCCTTTCTCTCTTCTAACCTTTCATCAAAAATTTATTTCTCCTTCGAATTCTATTCCTTGATCATTCACCGTTATTTTCACTGTCATTACTTTTTTCTACCAAGTCATAGGAAATTTTGTATTTGAAATGGTCCATGTTTGCCCCTACCCTGTGGTCTCTTTTAGGATCTAATCTTTTTTTTAAATGTAATATCTGTGACTTGTTTAAATGATATGCTCATCTTGGTGACTCCTCTCATTTGAATTTTATGAATATTATAATTGGAACGTCTGCTCAATTTTTAGTTCAGTGACATTTCCCATTGCTCCCCTCCAGCCCTTTAATACATGCACACACACACACACACGCACACACATGCACACACACTCCCTCTGTTTCTTTAGGGTTTTATACGATCAAACAACTCACTTTCTATGGTCCTCTGCTCTTTCCGAGTCCTTTGGCTGCTGACTGTGTCTCTCTCCTTCTTACGTTATTCCCACTTTGGCCGGAGAGTAAGATGAACAGGGCCACTCCCTGGGAAGGACTTCAAATTTGGCCTTCTGAAACAATGAGATGAGGGAGAGCGAGGAAGAGAACGAGAGAGGGGGGGAGAGAGAGAGAGGGAGAAAGCCAGGCTAGAGGAGTGGAATGAGGCAGAGATGAGAAGAGAGATGGGAAATGGCAGGCATTTGTGCCCTCATTCCAAAGCTTATGACCACATCGGGGGGAGCTACGGCTGCTCTCCGGAAGGACTGGCCCAAGCTCACGGATGCCTTTCTTCTGGGAGCCTAGTTTCGCTCTCACCATCAGGCCCCAGCACCTGCGTCCCCTTCCCTGAGGATCCTTCGTACCTAAACAGTTCCCTTTCACCCTTGGAATGTTTTGCTGCACATTACCAGAATCTGTTTCTACCTCTCACTACCTTCCATCTTTGAATCTTTTCTTCATCCTCTCTTCTCACCTTCATTCTTTTTCGCATTTCTGTCTTCAACACCAACAAATCCCTTTGTATGCCTCTTCTTTCTTTGTCTCTTTCTTGACCCACTTTCTTTTTTTCTTCCCCTAGAAATCCTATTTATTCCCACATCCAAGCAAACACAGATACCACATGAGTTTTATCCGAAAGGAGGCCTGACTGAGGGTTAGAAAAAGTTGAGGACTACAGGACTCTCAATCCTTTGGAAATGTGGAGGAGTTCTGTGGAGTAAATGCCAGCTGCACTCTGTCTTTCTGGCTTTGTTTAAGCTTACACTAAGAATCTTGGTTTTTGGAATCTTAAGGGAAAAATGTCGCCAGAGGCCCAAAGAAAATTGAGGACCAAGTCTATTCTGCTTGAGTGATTTTCCACCAGTACTTTTCCTCATATCATGTGATACGTAGATAACACTTTCTCGAAACCAGGAGTTTTAAAGATTTTGCATTTGTTCTTATTCATAGAAACCCTAGTGGTTAGATCATTAAGATACCTCCACTTTGGAGAGAATCAACTTGAATTATAGAAACTCAAATCTGAGGAATGGTTGACCGTATGCGCACTAGAAGTATATAGGTTTCAAATGACCTGTTAGCGCCTGTAGCCTGCATTGTATATCTCCTCGATAAGCTAAGTTAGAGAAGGGGGGAAGCCAGGACAGCTCAGCAGGCTAAGTGCTCGCTTTGCAACCCCCGGGACTGAGAATCAAATCCTGACCCTGGCCAGAGCGGACCCATATTCTGAACTGGGGTGTGTTTCCCATGCAGGAGGCTCCTAGTTCAGTTCTTGCCCCTGGATTGAGGGTGCGTGCCTCCTATGCAGGAGGCCCCAGCCCAGTTCCCATCCTGCACGGCCCCCACCCACCTGTGTGGAATGAAACCATATCAAAAACTGATGACGTGCAATCATGGGGACTACTCTAGCCACCCCCCCCCCCCACGTCTCTCTTGTTTTTGACACAAATAAAATAAATCTTTAAATTAGAGAAGGATAGAGGTAGACAGAGAGAGCAGATAGTACAGTAGACTTTCACTTAACTGGCGCCCGTTGTGTTGGTAGATGCCAGGTAAATGTGGTATTATTTCTTTGATTTCTTTGCTGGTTGTTCAAGAGTGCTGGTTGCTTAAATTCAGGTTAATGGAAAGTCTAATGTATTAATTACAGACTAGAAGAAAGAAGAGTAAATGATGTAAGGGAGGGAGGAAGGAAAAGGAGGAAAGAAGAAAACTAGCTAGATGTCTAGCTGGGAGAAAGGGAGAGCAATGGACATAACGAGAGGCAAGTAAATAGCACCCTTGGTTCCTATGCAGGAGCTAGAAGTGCTCCATTTCTGAGATACGTGAATTCTGGTCAGTCCCTAGAACAAATCTGAGCATACAACCCAGCTCTTTCTAATCTGCTTGGCCCAGACCTTGCACTTCTCCCATCTGCTCTGCATTGAGAGTGCAGAGGTTGGAAAACAGATGTGATTCTAGTCTGGGGAGAGTCAGGGAAAGAAAAAGCAGGAGGGGTGGAGTGGGGTTGGGGATGGGGGAAAAAAACAACAACAAAAAAAGCAGATGCAAAGCAGACCTAAGGCAGGACATATAATAGAGAGCCTAGAGCAGCAATCATGTTTTCCATGAAGCTGAGGCAGATGGAGAAACTGAACCCAGGCCAATCATTTGGCAGGGAGAGCAATGATCTCAATGTGCTGGCCTAGCTAGAAACTGTAGTGTAGGAAAGCCTCCCCAGGCAGTAGGAGGGGGCCCTCTCCTGGGGTCCTGGGAGGGAGTCTGAAGTTAGGGCAGTGAAAAGAGAACAGAATGTTCAGAGCAAGGCAGAGGGAGAAGGCAGGCAGGGAGCAAAAGAAAGAAGAGGAAGCAAGGCAGACCTGGTGAGGAGCAGTGACCACCTTCTGGTCGGGCTTGATGGGCAGGCAAGAATGCATTTCGTTTGAAAGCAGTTTGTTCATTTCTTTTCTTGAGAGCTACCGTGGCCCCCTTTTTTCTAGCACATTTCCCCATTGGTTTTAGAGCCCAGGTTTAAAGCCTCGGATTTCATTGCCCAGGGTGGTCAGCCTCTGTTCTATTACACCATGCATTGATCGGTGAATTACAATAAAGTAATTCTGAAGTCAGAACCAGCACCAATGGTCAAAACCAAGCAACTGTCATCCACAGACGTTAGCATGTCATGTTTGGAGGTTCTCAGGGACACTGGGGAGGAACTCCCTGGGCATCAGAGCTCCCAGCCTACTTAGGCTGGGTCTCTTGTGGGTAGGGAGCATGTTCTTCAGCATCAGGAAAGCCCTCCATGGAAATGACTGGCAGGTGCCGAATCCACCTAATGAAGGCAAACTAATGTTTGAGTTACCTCGGAAAATTTTAGTTTTCAAAATATGTCTCTGAGCCATGGAAGACAGGCAAAGTGCAAAGAAAGAGAAGGGAGGCAGTGATATGAGACAGCACACTGGATTTATTCATCTGTTTATTGGCCTGTAAAGGCCTGTAAAGAATACACCCATTAGCTGGAGGTCTCTGGGCAAATGTACAGAATGTTATTACTGCAGTTCAATCCAACTAAATTAAATCCAGGGCCTAAACACACACAGAAAATTTCCATAAAAGGAAGGAAAAGAAGGGAGGAGGATTATAGGAGGAGTGGGGGAGAAAGGAGAGAGCGGTGTGTGTAGAGGAATGAAGCAATAATGTGGTGACAGCCAAACCTAAAAGATGGCCTCAGTGCAGGACTTTGGAGCCAGCCAACATATGTCCTCAGAAAACTTGGGTTATAGAGAACGTCCCAAGTCTTAGGGCCCCATACCTACCACAACCTCTGTGCACTGTACTTGCTGCTTTTTTTTTTTCTTTCTGAAATATCCTGTTCCCAACTCTAGTACGGTATCCGTATTTTCCGGCGAATAAGATGACCCCCTAATTTTACAGTTAAAACATAGGTTTAGGCCTATATTCGCTGTATAAGACTACAGCCTTGGAAGTGGGGGGTAGTCTTATACAGCGAATATAGGCCTAAACCTATGTTTTAACTGTAAAATTAGGGGGTCATCTTATACGCCGGAAAATATGGTACATAAATGCTTGTATGTACATCAAAACCCAGCTTACAGGCTGCCTCTTCCCAGACACCTTCCCTGGTCCCCTCTGCTTCTGAAGAGTTTATTATTTCTCCTACTATGCTATCCTCTTTGTTTTTATAATTATGTCATCAAATTTTATGATATTCTTTCTTTCATATATTCATATTCCAGATTAGACTGAGAGCTCCTGACCACAGAAGCTAAGTATTACTCATCTGTAGCTGATATAACACATAACTCAATGTAATCATTTGAATTGAGTTGAAATGAAGACTTGAAATAGTAACTTTCTATTCTGATGCATAAACATTCAAAAAATGGAGTCAAAACTAAAGAAGGAAAGGGTAAAGTTCTAGAGAAGGTAATTTGAGAGTACAAGTAGAACAACTAGCCAATGTGTTGAAATGATAGGAGGGTAGCACAACAAAAGAAAATAGGCAGAAGTGGGCAATACTTATTTCAGAAATAGAGGAATTTAGGAGAAAAGCTATAATTAAAATCAGTGCATGTAAAACATAAGTAACATATCTACAATAATTAGTGCTTTTGTCTCATCATTGTGCTTTTTATTATTATTATTTTTTTTTATTTTTGACAGAGAGAGAGATACAGAGACAGAGAGAGAACTGAACTGGGGGAGCTCCCAGTTCAGCATATGGGTCCCCACGGGCCGGGACCGGGATTCGATCCCTGGTCCCCAGCGCTGCAAAGTGAGTGCTTAACCCACTGAGCCATCCCGGCCCCAGCTATGCTTTTTTTTTTTAAAGATTTATATTTATTGTTTTTAAATAAATAAACACCCCGGTGGTGATTTTTATTTTCCTTTTTCTTTTATTTTTGACAGAAAGAGAGAGAGAGATACAGAGACAGAGAGAGAATTGAACAGGGGGCACTCCCCAGTTCAGCATGTGAGTCCTCCTGGGCCAGAGCCGGGATTCGATCCTCGGTCCTCCAGGCTTCAAAGCGAGCGCTTAACCCGCTGAGCCATCCCGGCTTTCCTTATTTTTATTGTATTTGATAGAGAGATACAGAGACAGAAAAGGAAGGGCCCAGAACAGTCTCCATAGTTGCACATCATTGATTTTTCCACATAGATTCATTCCACAGGTGGGCGGGGCTGCACAGGGCAGGAACTGGGCCGGGGTCTCTCGCTGGAGAGAACTTAACTAGGGGCACTACCCAGTTCAGCATATGGGTCCACACAGGTGGGGGCCGGGATTCGATCCTCGGTCCCCGGGGCTGCAAGGTGAGCGCTTAACCCACTGAGCCATCCTGGCTTTCCCCTCATCATTGTGCTTTGTGCAAATTCTCAGATGGTGCTGCTGGTCCTTCAGTGTTACATCCACACTCTTGACCATGTATGTGCAAATTTAAAATGTTTGGTCCAAGTTCAGGATTCTGTTAGGGTTCCTGAAACAGAACCCAGCACAAAAATTGTGAATAACTGAGAAGACTGTCTACACACAAACAAAGTAGGACTAATACTAGAAATTCATTAATAGGCAGGAAATTGTCCATGTGGAAGAGGTGAAGCAAAAAACAGAGAAGCACTAAAAGGCATCGAAACCCATGAGATCAAAACTGTTTTGAGCAGCTGGAGAAGGGTCTTTTTTTTTTAAAGATTTATTTTATTGATTTTTGACAGAGAGAAACAGAGACAGAGAGAGACAGAGAGAAGGGGGAGGGCCCAGAGCAGTCTCCATAGTTGACATTAGTTTTCCATATAGTTTCACTCCACAGGCGGGCACAGGGCTGCACAGGGCAGGAACTGGGCCGGGAGCCTCCCGCATAGGTCCTGGCAAGTACTGAACTGGGGGCACTCCCCAGTTCAGCATGTGGGTCCGCCTGGACCGGGGCCGGGATTCGATCCTCGGTCCCTGGGGCTTCAAAGCGAGCGCTCAACCCGCTGAGCCATCCCAGCTTTCCCAAGGAGAAGGGTCTTGATAGATGTATTACACCAAATGGAGAGTACTTTGAAGGTGACTGAAGTCTCAACATGTAAGAATAACACACATATAAAAAAAATAAATATTGTTTTGGGGCTCCCCCTTGTAACAATGAAGGAGACTATCAGAGCTGTCCTGAGAATGGCACCTGCTCCTCTTTCAAACACTGCATTCTGATTGCATATCAGGAACCTTTGATATCTTTCCACTTGAAGAGCCTTCTCCCCGTTCCCTTAATGGTGTTCTCACAGACCACACCACAACATAGTGATTTAAAAGAACCACAATTTCTTATTCTCTATGATTTTCTATGTTGATCAGGAAGTAATTCTGCTTTACATGGTGTTGGCCGAAAGATCCAAAATGACCTCATTCAGGTGGCTGGCTGGTGCTACCCGCGAGCAGGAATCTCTGATGGGATTGCTGAAGAGTTCTCTTTCAGGTCGTATCTACATCTGACTCACTTGGGCATCTGACAGCATGGCTGTGGGTTGACAGAGAGAGCATTAAAACAAGCAAAGAAAAACACAAACAAAAACAAAAACTGCAGCTCTCTTTAAGAACTTACTCAAGCCTTAGAAGTTACCCAGCATCACTCCCCTCACATTTAATTAGTCAAAATAAGTCAGCAGGGTTAGTTTTAACTTAAGGGCAGGATAAATAGATTCAACCTCTTGATGGGAAGAGTGGCAAAAAAATAAATAAATAAATGTGTAGCCAGCTGTAATCTAACACAGTGCCTCTGAAGTTAAATCGAATCTTTTCCACAGACTAGATAAGTGCCAACCAAACAAGGAACATTTGTATCTTGTCCTTTCCCTGAAACCTAATTCACCTTTCCTCACAAGTCTAAGGAAAGCTGTCACAAAAACCTCTTTGATGCTCAATATTACAGATAAATGTCAGTCTTGTTCTCTTGTTTTATGTAGCATTGGACACTGCTGCCGGTCCTTTCTTTGGGATATTCCCTTGAAATTTATGATGTCACATCCCTTGTTTTCCTCTTAGCTTCACTCAGTGTTCTTATACTTTTATTTTTCTTCTTCTGTTTACACTTAAATGTTGGTAGATTTCAAGGTTCTTGCTCCAGACTCCTCTCTCTTTTGACTAGACTCTCTTCCTCATTAACTACACCAACCCCCATATCTTTATTTACCATCTATTGGTTTATGCTCCCAGATCTATTCCTCAATTTTATCTACATCTATCTCCTGAGCTATACGACTAAGTGTGCAAAAAGCACTTCTGTATTTGGATGTCCCATTGGCATCTTGAATCGGCCAGACTTTAATTAATGACAGCAGAGTCAGGTAAGCAGAAACGGGGGGAAAAATAACAGATTCTATACCGAGCTTCCGGGAATGACTACCAAGAGACTGCTGCTCCTTCCACCACATGCAGGCCACCTTTAAAACTGAGATGTTGGTGAAGCCAGGATGGCTCAGTGGGTTAAGCACTCACTTTGTAGCCCCGAGGATCGAGTCCTGGCCCCGCCCATGTGGAACCATATGCTGAACTGGGGAGTGCTCCCAGTTCGGTTCTCACTGGGGTGAGACCCTGGCCCAGTTCCTGCCCTGTGCCGCCCCGCGCCCACTTGTGGAATGAAACTATGTGGAAAAACCAATGATGTACAACTATGGAGACTGTTCGGGGCCCTCCCCCTTTTCTCTGTCTCTGTATCTCTCTCTCTCTTTTTCTCTCTCTCTCTGTCAAAACAATAAAAATAAACCTTTAAAACTGAGATGTCACCATTCAGGCTCTAGAACCACACTGGCTCTGCTACAGTTCATGCCCGCAGAATGGATCCTCATGAAGTCTGTGCTAGTACTGGTGGTTGTTGGAATCTAAGTTATATTCAAGCTCTAGCTGTAGTAGAATCTACAGGCTATGTAGTTTTCAGTCTTCCACTGTCGGTCATGCAGAAGAGTGTATAAGAATGAGGTCTGAATAAATGTGGAGCAATCTACATTACAGTATCTTAGCAGGTCTAAAGTTGAGTCATTATCTTCCCAGCATAACCCTCCCACACACTAGGATTGTGGACAACCATCTATCCAATGACCTCATTGAGATATGTAAGGCATCATCAGTTTCTCTTCTTCCTTCACCTTATATCTCAGCACACACACACACACACACACTTTGTCATCAAAATGCTATTGATTTTATATCTTTAATATCTTTCAAATCCATCTATTATTTGAAAAACATTTGATCTCTTTAATACCTTTCAAACCCACCCACTATTAAAGGCCCATTATTCCCACCACCACTTTAGTTCTTCCAATCACTGCCCTAACTGGTGTCGCAGTTCTGGTGTTTCCCTGCCCTTAGTCATGGTAGAAATCACCCAAAGTAACATTTCTAGCACTAATCTTATGAAGTCACTCTCTTGGTTTAAAAACCTTAAAGACTGTCTTCATTATTCTTGGGATATGGATGAAACTACTTCATTTGGCATACCTGGCTATATATAATATTTTTCTCTCCTGTTACCAGTGCTCCAACTCACCTATTTTAATACATTTGCACCTTGCTTTCCAGTCATACTGAATACTTATGTTTCTGCAAAACTTCCCAGCTCTCTCTTGTTTCTAAGCTATTGTACATGCTGCATTCTATTTGTAACACCTCCACAATAATTCTTACTTTTCCATAATCGTTATTGTTCAGCTGCCTAATTTCTACTCATTCTTATAACCCAGCTGGGGTAATATTTCCTTTGGATTACTTTCCAAAGTGTTTCTAGTATAATGAGTAGCTATTGTGGACAGACACTTCTGTTGTGTACTTAAGAGCAAGCACAGGGACTTAATGCATTGTGCATCAGAAAGGTGTGAGTGTGATAGGAAGAGGCTGTAATTTATAGAACTGGACACAAGAGGGCAACAAATAACTTCTAGACCAGTTTTGCTTTTTCCTACATTCTATTTACTATTCCAACTGACTGTTCATATAGTTCATGTAGCATGACTCTTGAGCTGTGCTTGACAGGATGGAGGATTCTAATGACTCAAATCTGTATTTCATTTATATTCTGGTTGCCTTCCCAATGCCAGACAGTTCACCAAGTATTGGTAATTTAAAGAAGATGAATCAGACAGTTTCCACAGTCAAGGAATCAAGAATTTAGCTGAATACGTGATTCTAAATTTTCTTTGTTTCCTAACATATAAAGAAACAACTGATTTAACTCATTTTCATCAGTAGCAATGGCTACTTAACATGAAGGAAACGTTACCTACTGGGTGTAAGTAAGATAGAAACTTAGGATCTCCTCAATGATTAATATATTTGAAATGCTTGATCACCCACCACCAACCCACCAAATTCTACTCCAAGTGATTCTCAGATGGCTGGAGAGAAAGCACGCCCTTAAGCCCATTGCTTCCTCTTTCTGTCTTTTTCGTTTAAAATGAACTTTATTTTTTATAGCCATTTTATGTTCACAGCAAAATTCTCCTCCATACAGTGCACAACAGCAAAGAGAACCCTAATGTAAACTCTAGGTTTGGGGTGATAATGATGTGCCAATGTAGGTTTATCAATTGTAAGAAATTGGTGCATCCTGTTGTCTATGCTATGGGTTTTGAAAAAATACACAATGACACGTGTCCACCATTATAGTATCATACAAGCCTCACTGCCCTAAAAATACCTTGTGCTCTGATCTCCCTTCTAAGCCCTAAGCCTAATGACTGACCTTTTTACTGCCTCATGATTTTGTCTTTTTCCACATTATATATAGTTGGAATCATATAGTATATAGTAGAGGCTTGCATGCCTTTCCCTATGCACGTCTTTCATTTGGCTGTTACAATAAATAGATAATAAAATACTGCTGAGTTCTGTGAGCTTTTCTAGCCAACTGCTGAAATTGAGGAGGGAGTTGTAAGAACCCCAATTTACAGCAAGCTAGTCAGAAGTATGGGAGGCAGGACTTTCAGTTGGCATCTGAGGTGGGAGCAGGCTTGTGGGACTGAGTCCTTAACTTGTGGGATCTGACACTAACTCCAGGTAGATAGGACTGGTATCACCTAACTGGTGCTTGAGAATTGGTCAAGGTGGGGAAAAAACTCACACATTTGGTTCAATGTACTAAAATGCATTTTTTTTAAAATAATTTTTTTTAATCTTATTTATTTATTTATTTATTTTGAAAGAGAGAGAGAGAGAGAGAGAGAGAGAGAGAGAGAGAGAGAGAGAGAGAGAGATACAGAGACAGAGAGAGAGAACTGAACTGGGGGAACACCCCAGTTTAGCACATGGGTTCGTATGGGCGGGGGCCAGGACTCGATCCCTGGTCCCCAGGGCTGCAAAGCGAGTGCTCAACCCACTGAGCCATCCCAACTTCCCCTAAAATGCATTTTTGAGTTATGGCATTCTCAACTTAAGACGGGTTTATGGGGCCATAACTCTATCATAAGTTGAGGACCATCTGCACTAAATAAGTTTCTGAACTCTGGAAGAATCAGGTTGGCAGAAAAATATTTCCATTTTGTTTGCCAAGGTATACTTCACAAAATTGGTGTCATAGAGGGGAAGCCCAGATGGCTCAGCAGGTTGAGCATTCACTTTGCAGTCCCGGGGACTGAGGATCGAAGCCCTGGCCCATGTGGACCTGTATGTGCTGAACTGGGGTGTGCTCATGCAGTAGGCCCCCAGTTCGGTTCTCATCCCTTGGTTTGGCTCTTGGCTTGAGGAGGCATGCCTCCCATGCAGGGGGCCCCTAGCCCAGCTCTTGTCCTGCGTGGCCCCTGCCCACCTGTGTGGGACAAAACCATGCCAAAAGCTGATGAAGTGCTCAGTGAGTTAAGCACTTGTCTTGCAGCCCTGGGGTCCGAGGATGGAATCTCGGTCCTGGCCTGTGTTGACCTGTTTGCTGAACTGGGGAGTGCCTCCAATTCGGTTCTCACTGGGGCGAGACCCTGACCTGGTTCCTGCCCTGTGCAGCCCCGTCCCCACCTGTGGAATGAAACTATGTAGAAAATGAATGACGTGTAGCTGTAGAGACTGCTCTGGGCCCTCCCCATTTTTTCTCTCTCTCTCTGTCATAAACAATAAAAATAAATCTTAAAAAAAAAGAATTCAGTTCAGGGGAAGCGGGGACAGCTCAGTGGTTGAGTGCTTCCCTTGAATCCCAGTGCCGGCCCTTGCAAACCCCATATGCTGAACTGCTGCACGTGAGCCACGGGCTGCAAGTTGGTGCTCTAATTATCAGCTTCCAGTTGAGCCAACCGCTGTCTGTAGAGCTACCATTAAAAAAAAAATTTTTTTTTTTTCAAATATGTAGGTAGGTCTCAGCTGGGACAAACAGCAAATACTTCTGGGCAATATTGAACAATACCATGGATGCAAGAGGTGTCCCAAAGAGGGTCCAGGGTCACACCCAAAGACAGCAAAAGACGGTTCTGCTGAGAGCGGGCTACAGTCAGTAGCATCCTGGCTGCAAACGTATCACAACCCACTTTCCATCCAGCTAAATCTAGAAAGCCAAGTCAAGTTCTCAGGACACAAAATAAGTCAAACACAAAGGCATTAGTTGTCTCTGGGAGAGAAAGAATCAATAATCAATGAGCACTCCAAAACCAAATTAACAAGCATTTGAATTTGGAAAGGCAATGTGAGGGAGAAAGAAGCTTTACCCTTAAAGTTTCCTGAGACTAGTGTAATAATTAAATCTACATGAGACAAATTAACAAGAGAAAATGACCAAATTTAAGTATAAAACATGCGTATGTATGGGAACCTCACATACATGAGAGGTTCATAGAGAGTTAAAAAGAGGTACACATGGCATCCTGAGCTAAGGATGAGGCAAGGCACCTTGGGGCTTCAGAGGGGAGGAAGGTCACTGCAGGAAGAGTAGATGCTCATTTGCCCTGCCCTATAGAGAAATCAAAAGTGTTATCTCTGATAATCTCACTAAGGACATAGCCCCAAATGTAAAAGCTCCTCTTGAGCCCGCATACCACAGAGGCACATCTTGTGACTTATTTTACAGAAGGGGCTACATGGAAATTTTTTTTAAAGCTATATTTTATTGTTTTTGACAGACAGAGAGAAACAGACACAGAGACAGACAGAAGGGGGAGGGCCCAGAGCAGTCTCCACAGTTGTATGTTATCAGTTTTCACATGGTTTTATTCCACCTGGGTGAGCAGGGGCCACACAGGGCAGGAACTGGGCTGGGAGCCTTCCACATGGGAGGGAAGGCACACACCCTCCAGCCAGGAGCTGAGAACTGAAGTGGGGGCCTCCCACATGGGAAGCACACCCCAGTTCAGCACGTGGGTCCCCTTGGGCCAGGGCAGGGATTTGATCCTCTGTCCCCTGGGGCTGCATAGCAAGTATTTAACCAGCTAAGCCATCCCAGCTTCCCCCAGTGAAATTTTATCTTCCTCTGTTAAGCAGGCACCACAGGTACAGAGAGCTGACTTTGGTAAGAATTCTCACCCTTTGCTGGCTTATGCCAGTTCTCCCAGGATCCTGTCTGCAGGCTCTGGAGAGAATGGAGTGTTCCAGGAGGTCTCATTCTGGGCACCAGAAACTAGAGGAGCAAAAGAAATAATTGTCCCTCTACTTTTTATAAGGAGTGCTGACTGAAACCCCCTTTTCTCTAGGGCACCTCAAAAATGGATTCAGGTTAAAAGTTTCCCACTATGGCCACTGTAATTCAAAATTATTTTTTATGAGATTAATCTACTTGTTTAGCCTTAAAAGTAATGTGACTCACCTGAGGCTTCACACTGAACCCAATCTGGTTTTTCAGACCCAGTCTCATCCCCAGTCTCATCCCCAGTCTCATCGTTTGGTTTCTAAGCTGGACTCTGTCCAATTCTGGCTGGTTTCTGGACCCCGTCTGGCAAAAGAAATGCGCAAGTGAAGTCAGACAGCTTGGAACACAAACGCTGGGGAGCTAGGCTCTGAGAGGGGCTTACTCACGACCATCAGATACAGCAAGAATGAGGGGAGCTCCGTGGCTCGGCGGGCACCTACACCTGGTTGCTCCTGGCTCCTGGGGGCCCCTGGGGGGAGGGGTCTCCTTTGTTTCTTCTTGACACTAGAACGGTTAAAAGATAAGCTGAGACATGTTAAAAATTTTGAGTTATTTTTTTTTTTTTTTTTTTTTTTTTAAAAGGAGCAGGGCC